>CM056052.1:168642841-168922841 GCA_029574335.1 Rana kukunoris
TCTTAGGTGGCAGATCCATGACACCATTATTGCTAAACCAGGGAAAGATAACACTCTCTGCTCTAGCTACCAGTGTCTGCTTAGTAAACACTAATGGGAGATCGAAATCACTAGAATTCAGGTCCACTATTACAGGTCGCAGCTACCCCATCAAGTCATTTTGCACTTGTGCCACCACTCATGTGGTGTACCTTATCACCTGCCCGTGCGGAAAACAGTACGTTGGTCGTACTATACGGGCCTTTTCCGTACGGGTAGGTGAACATGTTGTCAAAATTTCTGGTGGGAGCACCAAACATACTGTCCCACGACACTATAGAGAATGTCATCTGCGCAATCCCACGGGCACTCAATTTTTGATAATTGACAAATACGTACCACCTTGGAGGGGAGGCGCTAAACTGAGGGGTGTTTCCCAACTTGAGGTTTACTGGATATATGAACTGCGCACGTATGTCCCACATGGCCTCAATGTCGAGTGGGACATAAATGCCTTCATTAACAAATCCTGATATTTTTGTGCCTTTGTAACTTTAAGACATGATATTTTAATATGTATTAATTTACAATTTTTAGCCAACTTTTTAATTTTAATTTTTAGTGTCTCAATTTATTTGAATCCTATGATGGCACTATTGTTAAGTATGCATTATTCATTTATGCCATTTGTTAACATTATGAGGCTCTGTACAGGATTCATATGTTTACACTAACAGGTTATTCTCTTTTTCCTGCACGTGTTTTATTTCATTTTATATACCACAAATTCCCCCGACATGGATAACATATAGTTGGAATTTTTCCCTCTATAGTCTCCATATGCCCAGTTTTTGTCTGCTTGCAGGTGCAGCGAGTAGTTTGCTGTCACGTTCTGTGGTGACAGTCTCCTGGCCCTAGTATCTTAGGCAGTATCACGTGATCTCTCTGTGTTCTCACGTATGACGTTGCGCTCCAGCCTCCCCTTCCGGTGTGAGGCTTGAAGCGCATAGTGTCGAGTGTTATACAGTTAGACGCACTTCCTGTTACTAGCTTGATGCGCTTACCTATGACACGTAGTGGAATGTCCGCGTAGTCGACGCTGCGTTCCAGCCTGGTCCTTTGAGGCGAGGCTTGGAGCGCACGCCGACAATGCTCCTATTCACCTGGCAATCAACAACCAATTGATTGAAGCTGGAGCCGCGATCGTGGTAAGGGGGCACAGGTATATATTGTGGTTAGTCATAGCAGTAAGTCAGCACCCCAGATGATGATCTTTGGATCGAAACGCGTCGGGTTTCCAGCTGACTCTACTGCTTAATTGTATGATGCCTTGACTTGTCTTCTTAAATGTGAGTGTAACCTTCTGTGCTTTGAAATTTTTAGTAAAGATTTTAAAACGGTATCACACTATGTCCACATTCATTTTCCCTCCCCTGGCTGCTACATACTGAGCTCCTTGGATTCTAATAAAAGAGCCTACGTCCCATGTATGCTGATCCTGGCACTACATATTATCTCCTGGCTCCCACTCATCATATGAAAAGTCGTTCTGCTCTGATATTGTGTCCACATCTCACCATTGGGAGATCTACTGCCTGGCTGTCATCACAACACATGCCTTATTGACTCATTAAGCGTACGCTTAGTTGAGTCTATACTCTCTGGTAAGCCTTCCCAATAATTCTTGGTGGTGGATCGACTATCAACACTATTTTCCATTGTTGTCACTTTATTTGGACACTTATATTGGACACTTTTTTTTAACGAATTAATTTTGGTTTTCAATGTCACATTTAAAAGTATAATTTAATTTGTCACTCTTCACCATTTATATGATACTTCACTGTATGATATATTTTTACATAATTTTAGCGCTACACTTTTTTTGTTTATATCTGCTCTGGCTACCGACCAATAGCATTATTAAATGCTGATATCAAGATCTACGCAAAGATATTGGCAACAAGGATAAAGGCCCATATGCCAGATCTAATAAACGCAGATCAGACAGGGTTTATAAAAGGGAGAGAAGGACGGGACAATAGTCTAAGAACGATTTTGAGGTTACAGGAAGACAAAAAGAAGAAACCCCCAGTCGTACTCATGTCAATAGATGCTGAAAAAGCATTTGACAGAGTCGACTGGGGGTTTATGATGGAAACCCTGCGAAGTGTAGGAATCGGACCAAGATATTTGAAATGGGTGGGAAATCTCTACAATTCCCCGACAGCAAGAGTGAAGGTGAATGGGAGTATGTCGTCGGAGTATGAACGGAACAAGACAGGGTTGTCCGCTCTCGCCCCTCCTATATGTAATAACTCTTGAACCTCTGTTGACCAAGATAAGGAAAAATCCAGAGATAGGGGGAGTGAAGGTGGGAGAGGAGGAGCACAAGGTGGCAGCGTATGCCGACGACATACTCCTATATGTGACGAAGCCTAGACTCTCTGTACCAAAGATAATGGAGGAAATAAGAAAATATGGGGAACTTTCCAACTTTAAAATAAATCCCATAAAAACTGTAATCTTAAATTTGGGAATAGAGACTCCAGAAGAAGCAATCCTCCAGAGAGAGTTCCCTTTCACATGGGAAATAAAATCATTAACTTACCTTGGAATAAAGATCACACCCAGAGTAGATAGACTTTACAAAGCCAACTATATTCCCCTAGTTAATGAGATAAAACAAGATTTAAAAAACCTTGCCAAAAGACAGATCTCCTGGCTAGGGAGGATTAACGTATTTAAAATTATGGTTTTACCAAAGATAATATATACGTTTCAAATGGTTCCAATTAACATCCCACAAAGCTTTTTTAAGATAATAAAAACCATAATCTCAAAATATATCTGGCAGGGTAAAAAAAACTAGAATAAGTAATTCAATCCTTACCCGGGTGAAGAAAAGAGGGGGACTTGCACTTCCTGACATAAAAAGATACCACCAAGCCGTAATACTAGCAAGGTTAGTGGAATGGACAAATATAAATACACAAAAAAAATGGGCACAGATGGAGAGTAAAATAAGCTTGTCACAATTAAGTACAAATATATGGATTCCACTTAAATTTAGAATAATAAACACTGACACACACAGTATAACAAAGAAGGTTTTTAAAACATGGGACTCATTAGTTAAGCGAGAAAAATGGGAATACAATTCACCTTTAATATCACTAGCCGACAATTTTTTTTTACCTGGAAATAAGACAAGAATGGGGAAAAAATTAGGTAATAAAAGATTAAGGGAAATAGTCACACAAGGGAAAATAAAGGAAAAAAAAGATATCCACGTAACAGAGGGGGCCCAACAGTTAGGTGATTGGGAATATTTACAATTAAAGCACTGCGTGAGCACATTACCAGCACCGGTAAGAGAAGAAAAAACACAGAATCCAATAGAAAAATTATGTTCCACGGGACAACCACTACAGCATGGAATTGCGGCATTGTATAAGATACTTACAGACCTAGGGACAAAGGGTAACTTGTTAAGCGTAGAGAAATGGGGGCAAGATATGGGGGAAAGGATCGAGGAGTCTCACATGATAAGAGCTGTGTATAAACATGCAAACGACATCAATACAGTTGAAGCCAATTACAAATGTATGATGCGTTGGCATTCGACACCGGTAAAAATGAACAAAATTCACTCAAACAACTCTGCCCTGTTGGAGAAATTGCAATCAAGCAGGCACCACAATACATATTTGGTGGGAATGCCCGCGAGTCCAGGAATACTGGAACAAGGTCTTAGGCCTCGTACACACGAGGGGATATGTCCGCTGAAAACGGTCCGATGGACCGTTTCCGCAGACATCTCCGCTCGTGTGTATGGGCTAGCGGACAGATTTCTCCACCCGACAAATTTCAAAGCATGCTTTGAAATCTATCCGGTGGAATCTGTCCGCCCGACAATGTCTGTACACTTACCAGCAGACATGTCGTCCCCCACCACCGCCGCGCCGCCGCCGAATGGATTCGGCGCATGCGCGGAAGTGTTTAACTTCCTGGTGCGGTGACGTGGCGGCGTCAACGTCACCGCCGCGTCACCGCCACGTCACCGCGCCGTCCGGCGGCGGGGAATTTGATCCGATGGTGTGTACACGCCATCGGATCAAACTCTCGATCGGACATATCTGATGGAAATGGTCCGCGGACCGTTTTCATCGGATATGTCCGATCGTGTGTACGAGGCCTTAGAGTATATAGAGGAAATCACAGGAGAAAAGGTTCCACGGAATCCCTTGATCTGTCTGTTTCACGGCCCTATTAGAGGGCTAAAAAAAAGAACGGATCGACATTGGTCCCGGTGTTGCTGATCGCAGCAAAGGGCTTAATCCCTAAAAAGTGATTAAACCCCCAAAGACCAACCATAAAAGAATGGATACATCGGGTCAATTATGTTTCAGAGATGGAATACCTGAGAAGGGTAGACCTGGGAGAAGAAGAGGGGGACAGTTGCAGAGCCGCCTGGGACCAATGGAGACTATTCAAAACTACAGGAAAATTTGCACAGGCAATATCAGAAATAGATGTGTAAGACAACAGAAACAGTAGGGGAGGGAAAAAAAAAACTTGAAAAACAGCAGACAGATCCGAAAGATAGAATGAATCATGAAGCAGGGGGGGGGGGAACAATAGAGGGGGGAAGGAGTGATTTAGGTGGGGGGAAAGAGAAGAGGAGGAGATAAAAGAGAAAGGGTAGAGGGGGAATGTTATGAGCTTTTTATCTTCTCTGGTTTGTCCTTCTATTCTTTTATTATATTGGATTTACCGTAGAGGAAATGCGAAGGGCGGAATTACCGTGAGCATCTCCCACACCTCCATTCATCCGGTTGAGTCTGATGTGTAAAAAAAATAAAAAATATTTGGACCTACCTCTCCTCGGTTCTGGAGAGGTTTGGCTTCCAAGGGCACATACTTAGATCCATACTCGCGTTATACTCCAACCCCTCGGCGAGAGTCTATTCTTCTTCCCTCCTGTCTAGGCCCTTCCACATCACGAATGGCACAAGGCAGGGATGCCCCCTGTCTCCCCTAGTTTTTAATCTCATGGTGGAACCCCTGGCAGAACGGATTCGCAGCAACCCTGCTATAATGGGAATAACTATAGGACCCCAAACCCATAAAATCAGTCTCTTTGCGGACGATGTGATTTTAATGATAACAGACCCCTCAAGCTCATTGCCTGAAATCCAAAAAGTGCTAACTCAGTTTGGGAAGGTCTCGTTCTATAAAGCTAATGCCGCTAAATCTCACATCCTTAACCTGGGTGTAGACCCTATAACGAGCAATCCGCTGGAACAACAGTTCCCATACCCTTGGGCACCTGCAAGCTTACCATACTTAGGTATTAACCTTACGAGATCTCCACGAGACCTTTTTGCCCACAACTATATCCCCCTGAGAACCAAAATTCAACAAGACCTTCTCAAATTGGGCAACACTGAGTTCTCTTGGTGGGGCAGACTTGCTGCTTTCAAGATGATCCATCTCCCACAGCTACTATATCTGTTCCGCAATGTGGTGATCCCTGTCCCCGCTAGTTACTTTAGATCCCTACAAGCTCTGTTGGCCAAATTTGTATGGAAAGGGAAAAAATCCAGGTGTTCTCACGCCAAATTAATCAAACACAGGTTGTCAGGAGGAGTGGGATATGTAGACTTCCGAGACTACTTCTCTGCTTCGGTTCTGACTCAGACGAGAGAATGGTTCCAGCCTGAGCCATTGTCTACCTAGGGCAGAATTGAATCCACCTATTGCCACTACAGGCCGCCTAAACTGTGGCTCTTGCAGCTCTTTTGGGCCAAAGAACCCCAACTCACCTGGCGCCTTCCATGATAGTAACCATTCAAACGTGGCTTCAATTTCAAGCGCACCTTCATACCCCCGACCCAGCGGTCAACATGGAAATCCCGATTGAAACCCTATCTCAGTTGGTTGATCCGTTACACATTAGCCTGTGGTGAGCAAATGGCGTTAAACTAATTAAAGACTTATACTCCACTAATTCCCTTAAGACATTTGAGCAACTACAGGAGCAGTTCGACCTTCCCCAGACTTCTTATCACCAATACCTTCAAATCAAACACTGTCTAGGGAGAATTCCTGCACATCCTCACCTCATACACCCCTCAGCATGGCTATTCATAACCAATAGCACCCCACAAAAGAAAGGCATAACATTCTTCTATAACCTGCTTCAGAACAAACATTGTTTTCTAAAATCCCCCTCCCACAAACAATGGAAAATGACTTACAGAGATCTTATACGCCTCTACAATGGCACAGAGCATGCAAAATCACGCAAAAGGCGTCCAACTGCACTAATCTTTGGGAATTGTCAGTTAAGATTACCCTCAGGTGGTACTATACACCAGCAGTGGTATCTAAATTCAATGCCCAATCTGTCAATTCTTGCTGGAGACACTGCGGTCAGAGCGGGGATCTCCTCCACATTCTTTGGAACTGCCCCAAACTTTGATCATATTGGGATAATGTGTTTCTCGTTATCACTGAACTTACTCAAACTAAAATTTCACCGGACCCGGCACTAGCGCTCTTGTCCCTGGGGATAGAGCTACTACAAAAAGATTTACAACATGTAGTTGTTAACCTGCTCCTAGCTGCCCGCTTATTGATCACAAGGAAGTGGAAAGACCCTAAACCCCCTGCAATCGCTGAGGTTGTAGACCTGACCAATTTGCATTGCACTCACGAAAAACTACTGGCATCATCCTTGGGACGCCTTAATGTGGTAAGGGACGTGTGGGCCCCATGGTCGATTTGGTTCGCAAGCAGCGAGGAATTTTCATTGTAATGAGTATGTCTGTTGATAGTTTTTCCCTTTATTTACTTAATACTATGGCGGAGAACCGGTACCTTGTCGGATGCAGGGTGATCCCGTAAGGGGCGTCCGGGGGTATCGTGATCCAATCTACTGTTTGCTAGCAGCTCACCAAGTTTGGTGAGTGATTACACACTCGGATTTGCAACTTCCATGTTATCAGTTCCCCTGCTGCTTTCCTTGACCTGGTAGTTCTCCTTGTACTATCCGCCTACTATTTATCGACCAGTTATTTTGATTGTGTTCAGATGTGTAGTAATTAATCTACGGTTTTATACCAATTATAACCATTGTAATGCCGCATTATGTATTGTATCTAATGTACCACCCATTGTAATGCGTACTATTGCATTCTTGTAATGTTTATCTTTGAAAAACAAATAAAGACCATTGAAATAAAAAAAGAAAGGGGCACAGATAATGGGAAAAATACACCCCCTATGCTAGTAGGCACGGCGGAGCGGGGGTGTGTAATTCAAATTATTTTATTTTAATTATGCACTGACTGTCTTTGAAATTGCCCCTGCCCCCTATTAAATCCAATCTGGGGACAAAACCAGGGACAGATTTGGTCCGGGGACAGTGTCCTCAATCAGGGGACTGTCCCCTGAAACTGGGGATGTCTGGTCACCCTACTGTAGAGTTGAAAAGTTTGAAAGGGCCCACTTCAATAGGGTTGGGTAATGTTGATTGTGTACTGGATTTATAATACTTTGTATAATCACACCAGATTCTTAAATTTGTTTTTACTAAAATATTATAAATACTATATATATTTTCTTTATTTTCATGACTATGAAAATTGTAGAGTCACACTGAAGGCATCAAAACTATGAATTAACACATGTGGAATTATATACATAACAAAAAAATGTGAAACAACTGAAAATATATGTCATATTCTAGGTTCTTTAAAGTAGCCACCTTTTGCAGCAGACACATTTCTAGAACAACTTTTAAGAGGAGACTGTGTGAATCAGGCCTTCATGGTAGAATATCTGCTAGAAAACCACTGTTAAAGAAAGGCAACAGGCATAAGAGACTTGTTTGGGCTAAAGAACACAAGGAATGGACATAAGACCAGTGGAAATCTGTGCTTTGGTCCGATGAGTCCAAATTTGAGAACTTTGGTTCCAACCACCGTGTCTTTGTGCCACGCAGAAAAGGTGAATGGATGGATTCTACATGCCTGGTTCTTACCGTGAAGCATGGAGGAGGAGGTGCGATGGTGTGGGGTTGCTTTGCCAGTGACACTGTTGGGGATTTATTCAAAATTGAAGGCATACTGAACCAGCATGGCTACCACAGCATCTTGCAGCGGCATGCTATTCCATCCGGGTTGCGTTTAGTTGGACCATCATTTATTTTTCAACAGGACAATGACCCCAAACACACCTCCAGGCTGTGTAAGGGCTATTTGATCAAGAAGGAGAGTGATGGGGTGCTGCGCCAGATGACCTGGCCTCCACAGTCACCGGACCTGAACCCAATCGAGATGGTTTGGGGTGAGCTGGACCGCAGAGTGAAGGCAAAAGGGCCAACAAGTGCTAAGCATCTCTGGGAACTCCTTCAAGACTGTTGGAAGACCATTTCAGGTGACTACCTCTTGAAGCTCATCAAGAGAATGCCAAGAGTGTGCAAAGCAGTAATCAAAACAAAAGGTGGCTACTTTGAAGAACCTAGAATAAGACATATTTTCAGTTGTTTCACACTTTTTTGTTATGTATATAATTCCACATGTGTTAATTCATAGTTTTGATGCCTTCAGTGTGAATCTACAATTTTCATAGTCATGAAAATAAAGAAAACACTTGGAATGAGAAGGTGTGTCCAAAATTTTGGTCTGTACTGTATATATATATATACACACACACATATTTGTTATAAAATATTCACTTGATGTGGGGGGTAGGCTTCATGTAAAAAATAACGTTGAACTTCAGGTGTGCTCATACCATATTACCATCATACACCATAATGGAATTATCGCAATGTGGGTGCTGTATTATCTAATGCCTGGCATAGTTGATAACATCTAATGTCACCAGATCAACTTTTTTGAACTTTAGAGACATTCCTTTTTAGGTGATATGGGTCTGAATGGGATCTTAGGTTAATGGACACTATTATTATATTTATTCTGAGCTAGAATAGATACAATGTATAATTCTTTTTAGGTAAATGATTAAATAAAAAGACAGGGTATAATGATGAAATGGCAAATTGCTATATAAATATAATGTGGCATCTATATGATGTTATTGGCAAATGTAAACTTGTATAAAAATCTATAATTTTTCACTTGTCAAGCTTTGGCACGTCTACTATGTTAGTCAGGAAGCAGGAGGCGAGGAAAATATTTTCTAAGTCATCTTTCATTTCCTTTCTCCATCATCTCATAACCTGATTCACCAGTTTGACTTGATTTGTCACTCTTTAGTTTTGATGTGTTAACCTCAGAGAAAAGGAATGTCCAGTCTTTATGAAGACATGCCAGTGCTGGGACTTTTCTCACACAATATATCTTCAAAGTAAGACAGAAAAACCAAGTTGAATAAGTATATGCATGTTGTGCATGGATTAGCTGATCAAAGCTAGTAAACACTTTGGAGGTGCTTATTGTTGCACAAGGGTTTGCCTAGTTTACTGGAAAATGCCTATAGCAGCTCAGTGATAGGTCCCTTTGCAATGTTATTGCTCCTTATCTGTATGTCATCCAAGCCAAGACAAAACATTGCAGTGGGTCCATACTCACAATTCACACCAGTACATGCTATGTTCCTATTGATCTATGAGAACTAGGAACAGGAATTAGGAACTAGGAACTAGGAATCTTTAAATATGTTACTACAGCTCATCCATAACAAAGGTAGGAGCCAACTTTCTAGAGCCAGAAGAAAAGATGTGTTACAGAACCACAAAACTTAACTTTGCGGTATGCTACGTTTTCTTTCCCCACACCACCTCAGCCTCGTTACATTATATAATATACCGGGTGTAAAGCTGAAGCTGTTATTGCAAAATAAGCAAAAGATTTGGCAGTGGGGAAATAGAATTATGGGTAACATCAATAGAAGCATAATAAACAGGAGAAAGGGGGTCATGATTCCACTGTAGAGAGGTTTAGACCTATCTGAAAAACTGTGTTTATTTCTGAAGGCCTCACTTACAAAAAAAAAAATGTTAAGCTACAAATTCAGAGATGGGCAAAAATGGTGTAAAGTCTGAAGGTAAAGGGCTCTTTCACACTGGTGGACTCCACCAGCGGATCCCCCTGCTCAGCAGAGGATGTCTCCACTGATCCTGGCTGAACAGGTTGATGGCAGATCTGTGTCTGCTCTGCATCGCACAGCCCGCCTTCCTCTATGGGCGGTTGGATGTAAACGGACTGCCTGTCCGTTTACATTCGACTGTCATCTGACCCATCTGCCAGATGGATGGGGAACCAATCCCCCATTCATCTAGTTTTGGTAGATAGGATTTGGATCACATGTCGACGGGTGTCAACGGACACATGATCCTGGAATGGATTATGCTTGTAATCCGAGGTTCCACTGTATAATGATTAACATATATCACAAAATCACACAATAAATTCACAGCTTAGTTCCAATTTTCCAGCAAATCCAGCAACATGTAAGGCCGCATACACACGATCAGACCATCCGATGAGAACGGTCCGTAGGACCGTTTTTATCGGTTAACTGATGAAGCTGACTGATGGTCTGATGTGCCTACACACCATCGGTTAAAAAAACGATTGTGTTAGAACACAGTGACGTTTACGTGTTTTAACACAATGACGTGCTAAAAAAAATGAAATTCAATGCTTCAAAGCATGCGTCAACTTGATTCTGAGCATGCCAGGCCTTTTAACCGATGCTTTTGCATACTAACGATCGGTTTTGACCCATCAGTCAGGCGTCCATCGGTCAAATTTTAAAGCAAGTTCTCTTTTTTTTGACCGAAGGATAACTGACCGATGGGGCCCACACAAGATCGGTTTGGACCGATGAAACGGTCCTTCAGTCCGTTTTCATCGGTTTTGACCGATCGTTTGTACGCGGCCTAAATCTCATTAGTAGGTGTAATTCACTTCCTTGGCTGGTCGTTCACCTCATATTTACTCATAAACACATAGGATCCAAACATCGCTGTTCTCCAGGCAGCGGGTTCAAAGATTGTTCAGATACTATGAATATTTCAGAGATCTCTTCCTGCAACATAAAATATTTTTGATATGATTTTGCTAAATGATTTAGGATAAGCTAATACAATGTTATGGGTTTCTTCATTGAATATTGGAATCTGGAGTATTATGCCCTGTACACACGATCGGTTCATTTGATGAAAACAGACCGATGGAATTTTTCATCAGATATCCGATGAAGCTGACTTTCATCAGTCTTGCCTACACACCATCAGTTAAAAAAAGGTTTGTGTCAGAACGCGGTGACCTAAAACACAACGACGTGCTGAGAAAAATGAGACGTGCTGAGACGATCGCTTTTTTCTATTGTTTTTTCAACCATCAGATAATTTTAAAACAGGTTCTACGTTTTTCACCGATGGCAAAAAAAACGATGGGGCCCACACACTATCGGTGCGTCCGATGAAAACGGTCCATTGGATCGTTTTCATCAGATGAACCGATCGCGAGTACCCGGCATTAGAGTCATGATTTTCAGATTGTATGTGATCAGGAGCATATATGACCATTTTGCACAGTTCCTACACTAAAAGACCCTGGTGCTACAAACCTCTGTAAGCAGCAAGTTTCCCCTAAACAACCAGTCATATGTTTGTTTCCAACATTAACATATCTAATATATCTGAGACGATGAAAGTATGTCCAGGTGTATAAAAAGAGCATACTGTATGTCTTGCCTAAATGATTTGCTATTATAAAGTGTCCATCTTTAAAAAATGACAGTTGATTCTTCTTTTATCGTAGAATTATATGGTATTCATCCATTAGAGGGAGCTCCAATATTATATTTGTAAAGGTTTACAGACAGCTAAATCCAGAGAGGAATGTAAAGATAGATAAATTATTGTTTTCCCCTCAAGCAGCATTTCAGGCCTGCTAGGGTCATTTGTGAAATATTGGCTTGTGTTCTCTTGTCATTCCAAGATATGTACTACCGCTGTTCTGTGATGTTAATGTCTAGGCTAAGGTTTGGGCGACACGTGAGAGGCAGCCTAATTATTTTGTTATAATCTATTTTTATTAATTCCAATATTACAAAGTATTGTCATTTAACTGCTCATTTAATCATCATATGTTAAGTACATTACAAAATTGGAAATTGCTCTGTTTGTACTGGTAGAAATGTATGCCCTTTGCCATGCAACATGGTATAGGAGCAGAGGCGATAGTGGCCATATTGCCTGTGCAGCCTGCGAGCAGTGGACAGTGGCCTGTATACAACAAGCAGGTGTGTCCCCTGCTTAAAATTGACCCTCGTGCATTATAGGCTAGATGTACTCCACTGTTGGCAAGGGTACTTTGGGTCCATGGGTGCATTGATTTCCACCCAACAGTACTAGCATTCATAGTTTCATGTGTGGCTGTGATTATTTTGTTCTCTGCTCTTACCAATGATTTCTTTCTTACTGATCTTACATTCTGTAGACCTCGCTTGTTTAACCGGAAAATAAATGACAAGGTGGGACTTTATATGGGGCCAAGGCAGTAATAGACCCCAGAAACATTAAAGGGAATCTCAAGCCCGTCACTGGCTGGATCTCTCTTGGCTCCCAGTCCCCTACACCTACTGCATCGCTTAGGAGTAACATCTATGCTTCGTCACAAGGTACCTCTTCCCATCCGGTCCCATTACACATTTTGATATTGAGGGTTACACTAATGTATTATATTGTAGACCTCTACCCCTACAGATTTATTGTTATGTTACCCTACTCCGTTTTTATGGAGTCTTATACCATCGCTACCTTTATTATCTTCACAGAAGCCCTCAATAAATGTCCCCATGATGCATTGTACCCTTTTACCAAAGTTACTGGGAATTTGCCCTTCTACGATGAGTATCCATGCCTTTGTTTGAGTGGCTTTGTTGGGGGGCTGCGTCTTCTGGCACACGCTCCCTCATTTGCCGTGGGAGACTTTTCCGGTGGACTCCTGGGTCTAATTGGCCACGATATACCTCCTCACACAGCATGCCTGTTTGTAAGTTTTACTATGGGAGTGGTTTGTCCTATTATATGTGCAATTGTATCCTCTGCCACATGCTAAATAACTATGAATCTAAATACTATATTATCCTATTCTTCCTAGATATGCATCACGAGCCCGCTCCTGATGAGTGGTACTATCAAACCACGAAACGCGTCGAGCTAGCTACTTGCCGTGGTTGCACCTTTATGTTATCTACATTATTTACAATTCATCCTATGCAGTTTTGTGGATTCAAGATTGGGACACCAATATCCAGGGTCCCTTTCGGGTCATACCGACGCAGGTCGGGCAATATGGAAGTTATTCTACTTTCAGTATAGTTGTTCCTATAGATTGCTTTACAATATTCATGCATGTGCAGACTGTTTCTTAAATCTTATGGGAAGCTTACAAACATTATCAATTTTGCTGTTTTTTACAATTGTATTAATGGTTCTGAATATTATCAATTATACTATATTTATATGTATATAAATCTCTGTTTTACTTTTGTTCAAATGTACCGAATAAAATCACTGTGATTTCAACTAATTGATAACTGGTTTTCCCTTAGACTGTATGCTCCATTTAAAGTCCCCTTTGTTTGCATCCATTCCCTTTTCCCTTTAATGTTTCTCGCTTGTTTAACCACCTCAATACTGGGCACTTTTGCCCCCTTCCTTACCAGACCAATTTTCAGCTTTCGGTGCTCTTGCAATTTCAATGACAATTGCGCGGTCATGCAACACTGTACCCAATTAAATTTTTTATCATTTTGTTCACACAAATAAAGATTTCTTTTGGTGGTATTTATTCACGACTCCATTTTTTATTTTATGCGATATAAGCGAAAAAATTGTGGAATTTGAAAACAAAAAAAACATTATTTTCTTTATTCTATTTTAAAAGAAATCCAATAGAATCAAATGTTGTCATAAATTTAGGCCAAAATGTATTCTACTTCATGTTTTTGGTAAAAAAAAATCCTGTTAGGTGTATAATTATTGGTTCAGGTAATCATTGACATATTTACGCAAATGATCATGTACAGATGTGCCCAGGTGATCACAGACATATGTGTGCAAATGATCATTGGGACATGTGATTTTACCGTTACAAATGTGGGGACATGGGTGGGGACATATGTTTTAGGGACATGTGTGTTTACTTTGTGTGTTTTACATTGTGGGGACACTACAGGGAGTGCAGAATTATTAGGCAAATTAGTATTTTGACCACATCATCCTCTTTATGCATGTTGTCTTAATCCAAGCTGTATAGGCTTGAAAGCCTACTACCAATTAAGCATATTAGGTGATGTGCATCTCTGTAATGAGAAGGGGGTGTGGTCTAATGACATCAACACCCTATATCAGGTGTGCATAATTATTCGGCAACTTCCTTTCCTTTGGCAAAATGGGTCAAAAGAAGGACTTGACAGGCTCAGAAAAGTCAAAAATAGTGAGATATCTTGCAGAGGGATGCAGCACTCTTAAAATTGCAAAGCTTCTGAAGCGTGATCATCGAACAATCAAGCGTTTCATTCAAAATAGTCAACAGGGTCGCAAGAAGCGTGTGGAAAAACCAAGGAGCAAAATAACTGCCCATGAACTGAGAAAAGTCAAGCGTGCAGCTGCCAAGATGCCACTTGCCACCAGTTTGGCCATATTTCAGAGCTGCAACATCACTGGAGTGCCCAAAAGCACAAGGTGTGCAATACTCAGAGACATGGCCAAGGTAAGAAAGGCTGAAAGACGACCACCACTAAACAAGACACACAAGCTGAAACGTCAAGACTGGGCCAAGAAATATCTCAAGACTGATTTTTCTAAGGTTTTATGGACTGATGAAATGAGAGTGAGTCTTGATGGGCCAGATGGATGAGCCCGTGGCTGGATTGGTATAGGGCAGAGAGCTCCAGTCCGACGCCAGCAAGGTGGAGGTGGAGTACTGGTTTGGGCTGGTATCATCAAAGATGAGCTTGTGGGGCCTTTTCGGGTTGAGGATGGAATTAAGCTCAACCCCAGTCCTACTGCCAGTTTCTGGAAGACACCTTCTTCAAGCAGTGGTACAGGAAGAAGTCTGCATCCTTCAAGAAAAACATGATTTTCATGCAGGACAATGCTCCATCACACGCGTCCAAGTACTCCACAGCGTGGCTGGCAAGAAAGGGTATAAAAGAAGAAAAACTAATGACATGGCCTCCTTGTTCACCTGATCTGAACCCCATTGAGAACCTGTGGTCCATCATCAAATGTGAGATTTACAAGGAGGGAAAAGAGTACACCTCTCTGAACAGTGTCTGGGAGGCTGTGGTTGCTGCTGCACGCAATGTTGATGGTGAACAGATCAAAACACTGACAGAATCCATGGATGGCAGGCTTTTGAGTGTCCTTGCAAAGAAAGGTGGCTATATTGGTCACTGATTTGTTTTTGTATGTCAGAAATGTATATTTGTGAATGTTGAGATGTTATATTGGTTTCACTGGTAAAAATAAATAATTGAAATGGGTATATATTTGTTTTTTGTTAAGTTGCCTAATAATTATGCACAGTAATAGTCACCTGCACACACAGATATCCCCCTAAAATAGCTAAAACTAAAAACAAACTAAAAACTACTTCCAAAAATATTCAGCTTTGATATTAATGTGTTTTTTGGGTTCATTGAGAACATGGTTGTTGTTCAATAATAAAATTAATCCTCAAAAATACAACTTGCCTAATAATTCTGCACTCCCTGTAGACTGGTGATCAGTGAGTAAAAAGCTGTAAAAAAAACCAGCTCATACTCACCAGCTGGCTGCAGCGATCCGCTCTCCTCACCAACGACTTCTGTGTGAGGAGAGGAGAGCCGATCGCCTAGCAACCGGCTCTCTGTTTACATCACATGACGGCTGTGATTGGATACGGCCGTTATGTGATAGGAGGGCCAATCAGAGAGCCCTCCTGCCAATCTAAGATGTGCCGTGTCCGGGTGACATGAGTGCATTGGGATCGCGCTGCTGTGCGGGAATGCCCTCCTTCTGAGGGACGTTCTTGACCGTCCACTCAGAAGGAGAGAGCGCCCATCCGGCCATATATGTGCAGTACCTGGGTGGGAAGTAGTTAAAGACTGTTTCACACAGATTTAAGTAAAAATAGGCACTCACGGTGGGCTTTATATTAGGGGCTGAAACAAAGAGTTTGCACTCTGATTGGTCCCAAAAAAGCCTGTGGGCCACTTATAGAGGGCTCTAAGGGCTGGTTCACTACAGTGCAAGCAATTCATAACCTGTGCTGAGACAAATTAAAATGCATTATTGTAATGTGTTTTCGATGCCAGTGTGAATGTAGTCTTGGCAAAATGGCACCAGGAAAAGGAAACACTTTAAAAATATATATATATATTTGTACTGTGCAATCATGTGCGGATGTATTGTGGTGGATGCGTTATATAGTGTTTTTACAGTGATGCGTAGTGCAAAAATTATGCTTGTGTAGCACCCTTCTGAAAAGAATGTTAGCAAAGCTAGTCAAATGTAGTTATTTTTGGCTCTATAGTAACTAGTAGAGCAGTCTGTGATTGCTTGGAACAGGGGTGTCCAACCAGTGGCCCGGGGACCATATGTGGCCCGCGGAGCCCTCTGATGTGGCCCGCGACCTTCTGTTCTGGGGTGGGCAGGTTGGCATAAGCCAATGCTTTGTGTATAGCGCCATCTCTATCACAGGCGGAGTGTTACCAAATGCTCTATAGAAATCAGCTCTATAGTATGCAAGCAGCTTTAAGCCCCTTTGACATGGTTAGTCTGACTGAATCGGAACCTCCGTTCTGACCTTCCGTTCACCTTCTATTGAGCCAAAGATGTAGACGGACTTGTGGCCGTCTACAAAAATGCAGAAGGGGGATCCATCCCCCTCCATCTGGGCAGATCTGAAAGCCAATAGAGTAGAGTGGGCTGTGTCCCTGTCTGCTCTACATATGCAAAGTGGACATGAGCCTGTCATCTGCCTGTTCCGCTTATTGTGGCCCTTGACCAGTTACCAAGTCGCTTAAGTGGCCCATGCCTTTCAAAAGGTTGGCCCCCCCTGGCTTAGAAATAATCTGGGGTCTGCAGGCTCCAGGTTTGATTGCTCTCCCTTGCCTTCTGTAGGATTCCAGAATATAGTGGGTTGGGAGGATGCAAACCAGCAGTCTGAATATTCATGTGGTCTAAGGCAATCTCTGTGGGAGGGTGCCCAGTAGGTGGCTGAAGAGTACATAAATGGTCTGGGGCTTAAGGCAGTCCTGTTCATGTCTAGGAGGAGAAGTTCCCAGCTTGAAGGGCTGCTGCCCTTCTGGGCAGCCCAGTTGAAAATTCTACTGTTATTAAAGGCAGAGATTAGAAATTATCAGTGCCATACTAAAGGGAGTGCAGTCTGCTTAGGGTGTGCACCTGCTGGAGGTGCTGTGGCCTGTGAGCTGCTACCAGACCGGCAGCCCGGGAGACTCAGCCTACTAGTAAGATGCTTGTGTGAATGTGTGTGTCCATAGACCGCCATGCACAGCACATATATACACTGGGCACATGCTGCACAGTGACATCAGTGGTCAAAGGAGGATGTACAGAGACGGTGGAATGAATGCAGCAGCATAGAGCATGTTGCATGTGAAACCTGCCTGGATACAGTATAACCATGTGCTGTACACTGATCAGAATGAGAGGAAGTCTCCTTCCCTGCTCTATTTATATGAAGGTTCATGCACAATTTGCAGCATAAAAAAATACTCCTATGGAGCATATTGTGCATGCTTGCATTTATAAGCATTTTTCAGAAATATTAGATTTTTTTCCCCAGCCTGTAAATACCCAAATATTGCATAAACACATAGCCTAACAAAGAGTTTCTTCTACAGGCAGAAAGAAAAACCCCTGTATAAGTAGCATTTTTTCATTCCCAGTGTGCATAAAGCCTGACAGAGAGGAGAGCAGGACTTCCTCTCGATCTAAACTCCCTGCTGGTCATTAGGTGAGTCGGGAAAGGAATCTGCACTTAGGGTTCTGCACTCTGAGGGGGGGATAGAAAGTGCCTGCACTGAGAGGTCCTATATTGGGAAGGGTGGGGGTATTAATTGTACTGAGGGGTCTGCACTTGAGGGGGGCTGGGGTTTCCACTACTGAGGGGTCTGTACCGGCTGGTGGTGGTGGGGCTGTGTCTATACTGAAAGATCTCTACTAACAGGGGTTCTGTTCTGAGGGGTCTGTACTGGGGGGTTCTGTAAAGGGAGGAAGGAAGTCCATACTGAGAAGCTGGGCTAAGAAGGGGGGGGGGGGGTTTAGAGAAGTCTTTGCTGGCGGGGTCTACACAGAGGGGTTTGTGCTGGGGGGATTCCAATTGTAATGAGACATCTGTGCTGGGGGTGGGGGGTTAGTGGTCCATCTATGCTGGAGGTCTATCAGTGCTGAGAGGTCTGCGCTGGGTGGATCCATCTGTACCCATGGATCTTTGCTGGGCAAAGGGTCGGTCTGTGCCAAGGAGTCTGTGCTTGAGGGGGAGGGGGTTGTCAATCTTTTCCATTTCATTTCTTAAGACCATTTTTTTGGGGTGGGTAAAACAATAATTGGTCCCTGGTGCCAGATTTTCTAGGACTGTTATTTATAAACGAAATAACTCATTTAATATCAGTTTCCTGAGTAAAGGTTATATGCAGCCATTCATAATTTTACAGGTTGCTGACAGCAGGGCAAGGTGGGGTGCTTGTGCCTTCTGACACACCGAGACAATATGCACTAGCGCTAAACGTGTGCATGAGGCATAAGATGGCTACAGTAGGTAGGTTTCAGACCAGACACTCAGTTATGGGTTTCTTTTACTGCTTCTGTCATTAAAGGGAATTTTGGAAGACTGACACCTTAATAAATCAGCTAAAACAGCATGTTTCATGTAATCCCCCCTATTAATGCTGTGTAAGCCAAGTTGGCTGAAGCAATTTACCTTTCTGTTAAGTTGCAATAGGGCCCTGGAACACTCAACTAGTTGACTTTATGGTCACAAAGGGAAGAACAGTTGGCTGGGGAGAAGTCATCTAGAAGTAAAAGATGATCTTACACAGATATCAAGAACAGGTCCTTGGTAATACTTTACTGATGATTGTCTATATCCTTTTGGCCTTTCTGGGACTTGAAGAAAATGTGATTACTTACTGTAGAAGCAGTTTCAAATGCAGTACTATCTTCTGCAGGCAACTTTACATGTAGTGGATTTTTAGAGATACCAACTATTCCTCGGTATCAGCATAGCTCCCAACTGTCCCTGATTTCGAGGGACTGTCCCTGATTTGGAGCAAAGTCCCTCTGTCCCTCGTTCCCCCTCATTTGTCCCTTATTTTTGTCTGATATTATATAGTTGTATAGAAAATGCACTTTTTATCTTTCAAAAGTGCTAAACTTTTCATCCAAATTCTAAAATGCTGCATTTGTACATTTTAAAAGCCAATATATAGGCATAGTAGTGGTAAAAAAAAAGTCCTTGTAAATTTTATTTACCTTTTTTTTGGTTTATTCTCGTTTCAGGGGAACCTCTTCCCTGCCAGTCACATTTACACGGTAATCAGTGCAGTTTTATAGCACTGTATAAATGTGAATGGTCCCAATTTGAAGTGGTCTTCACAAGCTTTTTATTCATTACATGTTTGTGAGTAGTATTTTACAGATTTTTTTTATTAATAATTTATCTTGGGATAATGCTGGTGCGCCTTTTTCTCTTTATCTTTCCTGTCACATAGAGCTGTGTCTGGGTTCTGTAATACACAGTACAAACAGGATTAGGGGGTATACTGCATTTTTGTGTGGATGTGCATGTATCCTTCCACCAACAGCAACAGATTATAGTGTTGCAAATAAATGTTATTCTAATTATGATCCATTAGGAATATTATTATTGTATCAAAACAAAAGGATAGCTTTGGAAAATGTATACATATACAGCAGATGTTACTTATAATACATGCATTGGCATTGATCTTGATAATTATGGAGAGAGTGCTTATCCTTGTTGTTTTTACCTAAAGCATAGCCAAAAACTGAATATTTGCTACTATTCCTCCAGCCAAGCTTTCAGATCATACAGCTGTTATTCTCTAAATATATGCCATTTATTTGTAGATTTCCTATACAAATGTTTTACAAGACCTCACATGCACACTGCCTCTTTATAACACAGTGGGGTTGATTTACTAAAGACAAATAGACTGTGCACTTTGCTAAGCTATGGAGCAACTGGCCGCTAGGTGGCACTTCCGTCGATTTACGCGTTGAATATGGTAATGAGCTAGATTCACATACGTGCGCCCCGCGCATATTTTTACGTCGTTTACATAAGGCTTTTTTGGGCATAAAGTTACCCCTGCTCTATGAGGCGTAGCCAATGTTAGGTATGGATGTCGGAACAGCGTAGAATATTTCACGTTTTACGTCGTTTGTGAATGGGGCTGTGCGTAAGTTACGCTCACGTCGAAAGCATTGAGTAGTTGCGGCGTAATTTGGAGCATGCACACTGGGATACATCCACGGACGGCGCATGCACTTGCACTTGCCTCACTAAGTTGCGGCGGCGTAGCGTAAATAGCTCAAAGTTACGCCTCCCTACGTGAATCTGGGCCACAGTCTATTTGCCTTTAGTAAATCAACTCCACTGTGTTTTAAAGCTGCAGTGTGCAAGAGGCTTTAGCTAAGTTAAGTTGCAAGTGCCATTGCTTCAGAGCTTAGTAATTGAGCAAAAGCTCTGCTGACTTCCATCATCCAATCATGTGCAAGCAAAAATATTTTTTTTTTTACCTTACATGTGATTGGGTAGTCTTTGTGAAGTGCAGCTTTACCTCATTTACTAAACTGTGGACTGGAGCAACTGCACTGGTAGAGTACAAAGTGCACTTTGCAAAGTGCTCAGTCCATTTGTCTTTAGTAAATCAACCCCAGGCAAGCAGGTGTTTTTGTTTTTCGTTTTTTTACAAATGAAGATGCAGACCATTGTAATAATAATAATATTAAAAAAAACAGAAATCTGCGTTGCTATTTAGTATTTTTACCAGCATGTGTTTACATGCATTTATGCACATATGCTATACTCCCTTAATTAAAATAAAGCTAGAAGAATTTTTACATGTGTGTACATGCAAATACGGGCAAATGCTATACAGCCCATCCTTGTCTTTTTATTTCTGCCAGGAATACCTGATATTCATACATTATTCAGTGTGCAAGTACCCTAATAAGTGGCCTGTAAAATAACAGCATTTACTAGGTTTATCAGCCTCCCTGGAAAGTATACATTACACCAATGCTTTTTTCCAAAGTATCCTTTGCTCCCTTGGGATAACTTTCATAGAGCATGCACAGTTTATTCCAACCAAAGTAATAGTAATGAGCAGAGTTATGTGCCCTTGTCTTGAGTGATTAGATTGCCTGAGAACAAGGTCTGCCTAGGAGACGGCTGGAAGCAATGACTCAAGGCTAAATATATATGAAGTATTTACAAGCTCTCAGAATTACCTATTTGCGCATACGGAAAGAGAACTGAAATAAATGCTGGATTTTCAACACTACTACTCTGTGCTAAGCATAAGAAAAAAAAAACATAATGGGGGTTATTTACTAAAGGCAAATCCACTTTGCACTACAAGTGCAAACTACGGGCCAGATTCAGAAAGATCCACAGGTCTTTCTGCTGGCGTAACGTATCCCCGATACATTACGCCGTTGTAAATATGGCTGCGCTGCTATCAATCCGCCCAGCCTAGCCAATCAACGGCCAGGCTGGGAACCGAAGAGGATGACGTGGATGCGCCCGGGAGTTTCGAACGGTAAGGTAAGTAAAACGGGGACTCGGGGGGGGCGTTGCTGTGAGATGTTTTTTTACCTTAATGCATAGGATGCATTAAGGTAAAAAAAACTTTTACCTTTACAACCCCTTTAAGGCCGCGCAATTCAAATTTCTGAAGTGGGGGCGTGATTCATGTAAATGAATCATGGCCCCACGTAATTGACTTTTTTTTGGACGGTGCATGCGCCGTCCGTGGACGTTCCCAGTGCGCATGCGCGAAATCATGTTGCTTTTTTCTCAATGTAATCGACGTGAACGTAACTAATGTCGAGCCCCATTCCCGAACGATTTACACAAACGACGTAACCGACGTTCAATTTGACGCGGTCCCGACGTCCATACTTAACATTGGCTGCGCCTGCTATAGCAGGGGTAACCTTACGCCATTCGAACGCTTACAAAAACGACGTAAAATACGACGCGCCTCCGTAAGTACGTTTCTGAGTCGGCGTAAATAGCTCATTTGCATATTTTACGCAAAAAACTATGGAAGCGCCACCTAGTGGCCAGCGTAAATATGCAACTAAGATACGACGGTGTTAGCGAATTATGCCGCTCGTATCTTAGAAGAAAGCCCGCGTATCTTCTTTTATGAATAGCAAAAAAAGATACACAGGCTATTCTTAGTATTTACGTGTATAGATACACTGGTGTAAATGCTTTAAGAATGGAGGTGGATCAATCATGCTTTGGGGTTGTATTGCAGTCAGTGACACAGGGAACATTTCAGGAGTAGAAGGAAAAATGGATTCAATAAAATTTCAGCAAATTTTGGATGGTAACTTGATGCCATCTGTGAAAAAGCTGAAGTTAAAGCGGTCTTTCACTCGTTTTTTTTTTTAAAAGTTTTAGGCTCCTCTTACCTTAATTCAATAGCAGCCCGTGTGTCCCGAATTATTCGCCCCCATGATGCGATTCTACTGCCAAACTATATCTTTTATTTCTGTCTTCAGGCAGTTTTCATCTTCTTCCCTGGCACGCTGGGCACGTTGAAGCCCAGTCCTAATCATTTCCGGGATACGGCGGTGAATGCGTCCCAGCATGCACCGCTGTATCCCGCGCATGTCCTTTGATGTGCTGTGTTGACGGCGAACGGCGCCGTCAACACAGCACAGTTACCATGGCAACGGCCGGTGTCAATATGACCCGCTTGCCGAGTCACGTGACCGCGGTAATATCGCGGGATTTTAAGAGAGATCGTCTCCTGGGAACATCACATCGAATTCCCAGGAGGCTCTGCGCATCGGGGGATAAGGACGGCACGCCCAATAATCCGCGGGGAGAGGTGAGTGACAGGCCACATTAGAGAAAAGATAAAGGTAAGTCTTTAGAAAAAAAAAAAAAACCCACTGTTTAGTAATGCTCTCTGGGAGACAGTAAGGCTCCAAGAGAGGTAAATAAAAGGGTGAACTACCGCTTTAAAGAGAGGATGGCTTCTACAAATGGATAATGATCCTAAACACCTCAAAATCCACGGGGGATTACATCAAGAGGCGAAAAACTGAAGGTTTTGCCATGGCCTTCACAATCTCCTGACCTCAACATATATGAAAATCTATGGACAGACCTTAAAAGAGCAGTGCATGACAGACAGCCCAGAAATCTCAAAGTACTGGAAGACTTTTGTAAGGAAGAATGGACAAAGATCTGAATTTCTGAATCTGGCTCTACAAGTGCAAAGTGCACTTGAATTTGCACTGGAAGTGCAGTCACTGTAGATCCAAGGGGGATATGCAAGGAAAATAAAAAACAGCATTTTAGCTTGCACATGATTGGATAGTAAAATCAGCAAAGCTTGCCTTCATTTCAGATCTACCCCTCAAATTTACAGCGACTGCACTTCCAAGTACAGTTTTAGTGCAATTTCAAGTGCACTTTGCACTTGTAGCTTGCACTTGTAGTGCAACGTGGATTTGCCTTTAGTAAATAACCCCCAATGTCCACAGGAAAATGTGACGCTTACTCTGTTGTACTGGCCAATAAAGCTTTTGGAGAATCTTTGAGGACATCAAATTTACTTAGCACAGTCAAAACATAGGGATATATATACAGTGGGGATCGAAAGTTTGGGCACCCTAGGTAAAAAAATTGTATTAATGTGCATAACAAAGCCAAGGAAAGATGGAAAAATCTCCAAAAGGCTTCAAATTACAGATTAGACATTCTTATAATATGTCAAAAAAAGTTATATTTTATTTCCATCATTTACACTTTACTTTCAAAATTACAGGAAACAAAAAAATGGTGTCTGCAAAAGTTTGGGCACCCTGCAGAGTTAATATCTTGTACTGCCCCCTTTGGCAAACTTGTAAACGCTTTTTGTAGCCAGCCAAAAGTCTTTCAGTTCTTGTTTGAGGTATCTTTGTCCATTCTTCCTTACAAAAGTCTTCCAGTTCTTTGAGATTTCTGGGCTGTCTGTCATGCACTGCTCTTTTAAGGTCTGTCCATAGATTTTCCTATATGTTGATGTCAGGAGATTGTGAAGGACATGGCACAACCTTCAGTTTACGCCTCTTGATGTAATCCCCCGTGGATTTTGAGGTGTGTTTAGGATCATTATCCATTTGTAGAAGCCATCCTCTCTTTAACTTCAGATTTTATACAGATGGCATCAAGTTACCATCCAAAATTTGCTGAGATTTTATTGAATCCATTTTTCCTTCTACTCCTGAAATGTTCCCTGTGTCACTGGCTGCAACACAACCCCAAAGCATGATTGATCCACCCCCATGCTTAACAGTTAGACAGAGGTTCTTTTCATTAAATTCTGTGCCCTTTCTTCTCCAAATGTACCTTTGCTCATTCCGGCCAAAAAGTTCTATTTTAACCTCATCTGTCCACAGAACTGGTTTCCAAAATGCATCAGGCTTGTCTATATGTTCATTTGCAAAGTTCAACGCTGATTTTTGTGGTGAGGATGTAGAAGAGGTTTCTGATGACTCTTCCATGAAGACCATATTTGTACAAGTATCTCTTTATAGTGGAATAGTGTACCACAACTCCAGTGTCTGTCAGATCTTTCTGGAGGGATCGTGCAGTCAAACGTGGGTTTTGAATTGCTTTTCTCACAATCCTGCAAAATGTTCTGTCTGATATTTTTCTTGGTCTTCCAGATCTTGCTTTAACCCCCCTGCCGGTATCCCCGAGCGCGATTCGGGTTGGATTTTTCAGGCAAATAACGATATCCCCGAATCGCGCTCGGGGTGAATGCAGAGCCTGCAGCGCGCGCTGGCTTACCTTGGATCCAGGCTGGGTATACTGTACTTACCTTGTCCCTGGATCCAGCGATG
Source organism: Rana kukunoris (assembly GCA_029574335.1). NCBI lineage: Eukaryota > Metazoa > Chordata > Amphibia > Anura > Ranidae > Rana > Rana kukunoris. The sequence continues at coordinate 168,667,980 of CM056052.1, forward strand.
CATCCCCACTGTGTGAGCGAGTGGCGTCCTCCATTCGGCTCACACAGTGCCCGCGCGCCGCCGATCTCCGTTTCCTGCGACGTAACGGCGCACGGGGGCGGAGACCGGCGGCAAATTCAAAAATGTAAACAAACACATTACATACAGAATACTGTAATCTTATAGATTACAGTACTGTATGTAAAAAGTACACACCCCCCCTGTCCCTAGTGGTCTGCCCAGTGCCCTGCATGTTCTTTTACATAATAAAAACATTTTTTTTGTGCCTGCAAACTGTAGATTGTCCATAGCAACCAAAAGTGTCCCTTTATGTCAAAAGTGATTTTAGAGCAGCTAGAAAACAGCGATAATAAATTATAATCATTTGCAGAATTGAGCGATAGCGATTGGGGGGGAAATTCGTCATAAAAAAATAAAAGTAATGACAGCGACAATTCTGCAACTGAGCAAATTTCAGTGATTTTGATTTGATTACATTAGTGAATAATTTTTATTATAATTACATTATTATTTGTTATAATTATTTATAGTTATTTATTATATTATAATTTTATGATTTTGTGTTTCAAACTTTATCATACCCGGGATGTCTACTAGACTCTGGTTTGGACAAATTTAAGTGAGTTGTTCCTAAAAATTGCAGGCCTACAGTATAAAACGCAGAATTTCCATGCAAAATAATTGTACCGCTTTTGGTACGTAATTCCAGACAGAATCATACCGCCAGGGAGGTTAAAGTGGATGTAAACCCATCACAATGTCACAATGTAGAGTATAAGATTTCCTATCATCTGTGCCCAGTCTTGCCACACAGAGTTAATCCAGCGCTGAGTAATCCTCTTTTAAAGTTCAGTGCAAATTAACAGAATTCCAGATAAAAACTTGCCAAATTATAAAGTCTGTTTCTCTGTTATTGCTTTAAGTAACAGGTTATTTACAAATATAGCTTGGACATGTTTATCATAACAAGGGGTGATCCAAAGTTCATTGTATATTACTAGGATGTGTTATGATGTTATATGACCTCATGTTATGATAAACAAAACATAACATATGATAAACATGTCCTAGCTAGATATGTAAATAACCTCTCACTCAAAGCAAGAAGAGAGTAAACTGACTTTTTTTATTTAGGCAGGGTTTTATCTGGAAGACTGTTCATTTTCACTGAACATGAAAGAGGATTTCTCAGATCTGGATTAACTCTGTGTGGCAAGACTGGGCACAGATGATAGGAAATCTTATACTCTACATTGTGACATAAAACAAAATGTGGGGATTTACATCCACTTTAACTTCCACTGTTCCTGATGACTGCCATTTCTTAATTACATTCCGAACAGAGGATATTGACATCTGAAAACGCTTTGCTATCTTCTTATAGCCTTCTCCAGCTTTGTGAGCGTCAACTATTTTCAGTTTCAGTTTTCTAGAAGAACCCATGGTGCTGATTGTTGGGGCAAGGTCAGATGAGTCTGGGCATTTAAAACCTTTGAGATTGACATCACCTGGTCTTCCCAGACGATGATTGAGAACAATCCATGACACTGTCAGGTCTCAGCTTTGCAAAGAGGGCAGTGCATGCTATAAATTCTGCAGGGTGCCCAAACTTTTGCAGACACCATTTTTTTATATTCTGTAATTTTGAAAGTGTAAATGATGGAAATAAAATCTAACTTTTTTTGACATATAAGAATGTCTAATCTGTAATGGAGATTTTTTCATCTTTTCTTGGCTTCGTTATGCACATTAATACAAATTTTTACCTGGGGTGCCCAAACTTTCAATCCCCACTGTATATAGATAAAAAAAAAAAAATAGAAACAAACTGGGAAAGGTTTGTCAATGTTGCTGCACAGGAATGCAGTTCAAACAAAGAGCAATGACTCAGATTATGAGACATACATATTTGCTGTAGGAATGCAGTCTAATTAACAAATTTTCCTCACAGATGCTGAAAAGCATAAACTGTGCCAATGTAAAAAAATGTCATCATCACTTAGATCCTATCTATGGTCAAAATGTAAAATCATATATTTATTCCACATTGTATTCCAATCATTTTTAGTCTATTCCTGTTAACCTGAATGGTCTTGACGTTTGTAAATGTACTTTGTGAAGATCCCCACACATTTACTTTTTTTGAATTCTGTGACATGTATTCACTATGTCCTACAGAGATCCACTCTCCAGCCCAGCTTCAACAGTTGTCTCTTCTTCTGGCCCCATGCCCAAAGCACAATGCAGCTTTACACACTCAGGCCTCCTCTGGGAGAAGCTGCAGAGAGCCCGTTCAGGTCCTCCCAAATATTTAACCTAAAACTTTATTAAAACATCAAATTACATTTCATTTCTTCATATGCATTGCAGCTCTGCTGTGGTGTGGTGACTGACAGTGACATCAGGTGGGGTCCTGTGCATTGCCGAAAAGGGTAGCATGTCTGTTATTTTTATGTAATGCACTGCAACCCACCTCAGTGAATGCAGCATTGTGACAGAAGCAGGGCACATGGAAAACATTTTTTTGCTGTGCCTCAAAAGTGAGCCTGTGTTTATCTTTGCAAATCATTGCACATGGTGTAAAAGGGGAATGAGAGAGGAGAGAAAGCTACAGCATAGAGACAAAAGAGAGCAAGAGAGGTGGAAAGAGAGAGCGAGATTGGATATAGAAAGTAAGGGGTGCAAGGTGGATATAGGAACTAAGGTGGGAGAATGAGAGGGGAGGAAAAAGAATGTGGATTGGGAAGGAAGCAAGGGGAGAGCAAGAGCTGAGAAAGAGAGTGAGGGGTAGGGTGTGACAGAGTGGGAGTGGGAGAGAAAGAATGAAGAGTGAAGAAGGAGGAGAGAGAGTGAGAGAGGTAAGACATTGAGAGGGGAAAGAGAGAGAGGGAAAATAAGGCAAGTTAGTGTTTTCCAGGGGAGCGTAAGGGGGAATAGAGAATAGGATGAACAGAATGAGAGAGGAGAGAGAATGAGGAAGCAAAAAGAGAAAACAAGAAAGAGAGTGTAGGGAGGGAGAGTTAGGGGGAAGAAGGCAAGGGGGAGTGAGGAATAGAGAGAGAGTAAGAGAAGAAAAAAAAAAGTGAAAGAGGAGGAAGGGAGAGTGAGGGGAATAGAGATTGAGAGGTAAATAGAGCAAGAGTTCCAAGAGCGAGAGGGGAGAGTGAGAAGAGGAGTGAGAGAGCAAGAGGGGTTGAGAGAGAGGGGGAGGGAGAGAGTGGAGGGAAAGGAGAAAGTGGAGGGAAAGGAGAAAGTGGATGGAATAAGTAGAAGGGTACGAGAGAGATTGGGGGGAGAGAGAGCACAAAAGGGAGTGAGAAGAGTTGAGAGGAAATAGCAAGAGCAGATAGAGTGCAAGAATGAGGGGGGACAAGAGGAAAGAAAGAAAACAAAGAGGGGTGAGAGAGTATGAGGAGGTAAAAAAAGAGCAAGGGAGTGGAGAAAATGAGACCGAGGGGGGAGAAAGGAGGGAGCAAGGGGAGTAGAGAGTGAGCGAAGGAAGCGAGGGGGGTGGAGATTGGAGGAAAGAGACAAAAGGAAAAAGCAAAAGCAGAGAGAGTGATGGAGTAGAGAACAAAGGGGAGAACTGGGGGAGAGTGAGAGTGTGAAAGATCAAAAGAGGGAGGCCGAGCGAAAGTGAAGGAAAGAGAACAGCAAAGGGGGAGAGAGGGTGAGCTGGGGGGAACAGGGAGGAGGGGATGGGAAATGAGGGGAATAGAGCAAGTGAAGGTGAGAGAGACCGTGTGTAATGTACCTTAGGTGTGAGCCCGACGTGCAGAGGGAGACCTCCCGTACAAACCTGGCTCGGAGTGGGGATAGTGGTGGTAAGAGCATGGTGAGGTAAGGGTGCCTGCAAGATCCTCTCTGCTTGGAGTAGTGGTGCCAAGTGGGAGCTGGAATAGCTGGTGCAGGGAGCAGCGGATGCAGGTCAGCAGATGAAGGTATGCACAGCAGAGGATGCAGGTCAGCACGTGCAGGTACGCAGAGCAGCGGATGCAGGACAGCAGGTGCAGGTATGCAGAGCAGCGGATGCAGGTCAGCAGATGCAGGTATGCAGAGAAGCGGATGCAGTTCAGCAGATGCAGATATGCAGAGCAGCAGATGCAGGTCAGCAGACCGGAGTGGAGTCAGACAAGCCGGGTCATACACATGAGGGTAAATAGCATAAATGGCAGGCAGAGAGTAGTCAGAGTCCAGGCTGGGTCTTGGCAACAAGTAATCAGACAGATAACTGAGCAGGTTCAAACAAGCCAGGGTCAGGAGTGGAGACAGGAGTGAGGTCAGGAAGCTGGGTCAAACACAGGAACAGGATACAGGCACAGAGTCAGGACCACAGGGAACAGAAGCAGATCAAACCGCAAGGAACAGTACTCCTGGAGCGTCTTTTATAGGCCGTTGGGCATGCATGATGTCCGTTACTTGCGCATTCGCATAGGCGCAAGCCTTCTGAATCGGGCAGTATGTTCCTGACAGTGGGGAGGAGAGAGAGAAAGGGAGGGGAAAGCAGGGGGAGGGGAAAGAGAGTGAGGTGGGGAGTGAGCAAAAAAGATGGAGAGAGCAAATTTGAGGAGTGAACCCTTATGGGAGAGAGAGTTAGGGGGAGAGAGCAAGAGTGGAATTAAGAACAAAAGTGTGGCCCAGTGGCGTAACCAGAGTCATGGGCGCCCGGGGCAGATTCCCCCCCCCCTTATATAAACATGATATCAGGGCTGCAGTGTGGAGCTCCCTATTAAGCTATGGACCGGGCCGGGCCAACACTCTACTCCAGCGGAGACCCAGCCTCAGCCTGTGGCAGAGGCAGGGTGTGCGCTGGGGAAGACTTGGGACAGGCAGCCTGTCCCAGGTCTTCCCCAGCACACACCCTGCCTCTGCTAAACCATTCTATCCCTGCATCACATCCCAGCGACGCTTACTTGCTTGGCTGAGTGGGAGTCCCTGCAGGCACCGCCGGACTGCAGAGCGCGTCGCCAGTGAGGGGGCTGTGCGCTCAGTGGAGGAGCCGCTCACTATAATATCCGCAGAGCTGCCGGTCGCTGGCGCCCCCCTCAGCTCAGCGCCCGGGGCAGACGCACCCCCTGCCCCCCTGGTTGTTACGCCACTGGTGTGGCCTAGAAAACTAAGCTGCCACAATGGGATTGAGTTAATAAAGTCAAATAGACTATTGATTTTGCAAAAAAAGCTGCACTTTGCAATGGAATTTTTCACAGAGCCTAAAGAATGAACTCTTCTCACTTCCATCAGCCAATCATGTGCAAGCAAAATGTTGTGTTTTTTTCTTTGCACATGATTAGGTATTCTTTGCAAAGTGAAATTTCACCACAATAACTAAACTCTGGGGGGGTGGACAGTGCATAATATTCACAAGCAGCACCCATTGGCTGGTGAAGAGGCAGGCAATATGGGACAAACTGTGTCCTGTATTGTATTGTCCTGTATTGAGTTGATGCAGGACACAGCATGTCAGCTAGAAATTTGGGAGCGATCCATATGGAATGGGTAGCAACCCTAGTTGCTTCCCCTGCTGCAGATTGCTACAGTAGTAAAGAGAAATTGCTTCTGAAACCAAGACTTGGAGTCTGATTACTGGACCCCCACTACTCTCAGTGGTTCAATCTGCTGGTCATCACTGCTTCATACTGTAGTGACCAGTGAGAGAAACCACAGAGCTCAGTGGGGGGGGGGATCGGCACTCCTGGAGGGGTCAGTGAATAAGGCTTTTTTAACAAGCGTTTTCTACTTCTACTGCAGTTCCTAGAAGCATCGGGTGAGCTGAATATCTAGCTTTTTTTTTGTTGCAGGGGGCCCTTTACTTCAGCAATCAATTTTAGAGAAAAAGTCACTTTAAGCCTAAAACAAATGATCTACTAATAAATGAACGCCTCCTGAACAAGACTGAAGGATCTCACTACAAATCGGTTACATTTTTTATTTTCCCAACTTATGATGGATCAATTGGAGAATCTGATTGGTGTTCATGGGCAACAAAGACAGTTGATCTTTTAGATGCTTTGATAAACGAGGTCTTCTGTGGCCGTGTTTCAGATGTTTCATGTATTTCCAGTATGATATTTTATAATGAGGTGCGCAAACCCCTTTAAGATTGTCCCTCACAGCAGGGTAACGTTTCCATGGCAACTGAATGACTATACGGAATGTAAAATGCTTGCCAATCAGATGCAGCTTGTGTGTGCTTTTCAGGCGTACTCTGCGTACTCTGCGATGAGAAAACATGCAGTCCAAATGTCAGAGCAATAATAGCCCACTACAAGAAGGCAAGAGAGAGGAAATAATAAATGATAGTAACCCGCATGGTAAACAAATTAGCTATTTACCTGCACCTTGTTTACACATAATAAAGAGATAGTCAGTGTTTGTTGAAAAGTACTTTGTACCATGTAGATCATAATCATTTTGTTACTTATTAGTAATATGATATGGTGATATCAAAGACCAAAGTAGGGAATGGTTTATAAATGCTGGGCTTAATATAGGGTTAATATAGGGTCACCCTGTATGTGTCAGGAAAATGATCATGAAATAGACACGGTCATTTTGGCCAGTCAAACTGATATTGTCTTGGTAAAGTCCCCTCTCCGACCCTCCAATACTCACCTCGCCAGCACTCCTTCCCCCCACCATTCCTTCTCATAAATAGCAGTGGTGTTTGAAGAGTTGTGTGTAAAAATGATTAATAGACCCAAGCATGTAGGCAAATCTCAACTTCTTTTCATTGTGCACATGTCTAGTAGCCATTGTGCACACGTCCAGTAGCCAATCAGCTTCTAATTTCAGCTTGTCCAATTAAGCTTTGACAAAAAATAAAATAAAACTGGAAGCTGATTTCTGATTGTAGCGCCAACAGTTTGCATAGCATTTACAACGTAAGGGTAGAAAGTGCAATTACAATACAATACAATACAGGAGGAATCAGAGGGCTCTGTTTGTTAGAGCTTACAATCTAGAAGGGAGGGTCAAGTGACACAAAAGGTAATAATTGTGGGGGACATGCTGATAGAGAAATTAAAAGTACAGTTGTTAGGTGTGGGCAGAATAAACTTCTCTGAAGAGGAACGTTTTATGGGATCGTCTAGTGCAGGGGTCTCCAAACATTCTAAACAAAGGGCCAGTTTATTGTACTTCAGACTCTTGGAGGGCCGGACTTTGGCGAGCAAGAGTGGAAATTTTCCTGGCATCATTGTTAGTAAACATCTGGTATTAGGGGGAGGAATAGTGCCCCGTTGCTGGTATCATAGGGAGGAATAGTGCTCTATTAGTTGTGTCAGTGGGAGAAATGGTGCTCCATTATCGGTGTCAGATGGCAGAATAGTGTCTCGTATCAGTGGGAGGGATAGTGCCCCAAGGGCCGGATAAAGGCAAGTAAAGGGCCACATCCGGCCCTCGGGCCACAGTTTGGAGACCACTGGTAGTGGATAGAGTAGGAGATTGTCACACAGATTGAAGTAGTGAATTCCAAAGGATGGGAGAGGCTCGGGAGAAGTCCTGGAGGCAAGCATGGGAAGAGGTGACAATGGAGCTGGAGATCAGAAGGTCTTGGAAAGAACGAAGAGAACATTTTGATTGGTATGTTGAGACTAGGTTAATGATGTAGTTGGGGGCCGAGTTGTGGATGCCTTTGTAAGTTATTGTTAGTATTTGGAATTTGATTAGTTGGATAAGGGGCAGCCAATGGAAAGATTAGCAGAGGGGAGTAGCAGACGCTGAGCGGTTTGTAAAGTGAATGAGTCTGGCAGCAGCATTCATGATGAACTGAATTGGGCATAGCCTTTTTAAAGGTAAGCCAATGAGGAGGAAGTTGCAGTAGTTGATGGAAGAGATAACCAGGGAGTAATATAGGAGTTTTGTGGTGTCATTGGTTAGAAAGGAGCCTATTTTTGAGATATTGCGGGGGTTGAGGCAGCAAGATTAGGAAAGTGATTGAATGTGTGGTCGACAATAGAGTTCAGAGTTTAGGACTACACCTGGCACCCTGGCATTCAGGGATGGGTTGATGTCATTGACCTTGACAGAGTGATGTGTGTGGAGACTGATGTTGTGAATTGAGGGGTAAAGAGATCATTTGGGTGTCATCAGCGTAGAAATTATATTGAAAGCCATGGGAGTCTATTAGCTGACCCAGGGAGGAGGTGTAGATCGGGAATAGGAGAGGTCCAAGAACAGAACTTTGGGGAAACCCCAACAGATAAAGGAAGAAGAGAGGAGAAGTAGAATTGGAAGTGTCACTGAAGATGTGATGGAATAGGTAGGGATGAGAGCCAACGAAGAGCACAGTCATGGAGACCAATGGAATGGAGTTTTTTGAGGAGGATCGGGTGGTCAATCATACCAAAGAAAGTTGAAAGGTCCAGAAGTAAGTGTACAAAGTAGTGTCCATTGTTGTTAGTAAGTCGTTTGTGAGTTTTAGGAGAGCAGTTTCCGTGGAATGTTGAGGGAAAATCAAGACTGAAGGGGATCAAAAAGGTTAGTTTTAGTGAGGTGGTCACCCAGTTGGTTGTAGACCAGGCATTCAAGAAGTTTGAAGGAAAAGGAGAGCAAGGAGATGGGGCATAGATTGTTAAGATCAGTGGGGTCCAAGGAAGGCTTTTTACGTATGGGGGTGACAAGTGCATATTTTAGAGCAGGGATCTCCAAACTACGGCCCTCCAGCTGCTGCAGAACTACACTTCCCATGAGGCATTGTAAAAATCTGCCATTCACAGACATGACTAGGCATGATGGGAATTGTAGTTCCTGAACAGCTGGAGGGCCATAGTTTGGAGACCCTTGTTTTAGAGCATTGGGGAAGATGCCAGAAGAGACGGAGAGATTGAACATGTGGGTTAGAGAGTGTAGGATAGAGTCAGAGGGTGACTGCAGTATTTGAGAGGGAACTGGGTCCAGGGGACAAGTGCTTAGGTGGGCTTTATAAATAAGTTTAGCAACCTTGTCTATAGTTGCAAGGTTTAATAAGGGATTGTACCTGTGGACATGGGGTGTTAATTGGGGGGGTAATCTGTAGAGTGGAAATTTCATCAAGAGTTGAATCAATCTTGTTTTTGAAGTGATTGGCAATCTCCTGGGCAGTGAGTGAGGCCTCATACACACGACCGAGGAACTCGACGGAAAAGACACATCGTTTTCCTCGACGAGTTCCTTGTTAGGCTTGTCGAGAAACTTGACAAGCTGTCTTTGCGTACACACAGTCAAGACCAAATCTCCTCGTTCTCAAACTCGGTGACTTCAACACATACAACGGCAGGGGAAGTTCAATTCCACTGGCATAACCCTTGGGGCTGCTTTTGCTAATCTCATGTTACTGCATGTTCGGTAAAAGTTTGGTAAGAGACATTTGTACTTTTCAGTCTGTTACAGCATGACAAATGTGCTATCTCCTTTACAATTACTACTTTTACCGAAGGTGCGCGGGTTTCTAAGCATACACACCAACGTGTTTCTCGTTGGAAAACTAGCCCGAAAAGGAACACGACGACTCCCGTCGAGGAAAAAGAGAACTTGCTCTCTTTTTCCTGGTCGAGTTGCTCAACAGTTTACTCGATGAAAAGCATACACACGACCGTTTTCCTCGGCAAAAAAGCTCCCCCACCAAGTTTCTTGATGGATTCTGATGAGGAAATCGGTCGTGTGTATGCGGCCTAAGTTAGTTGGTGGAGGTGGTGGAGGACACAGTAGAGAGTTAAAGCTAGAGAAGACTTGATGGGGACTGGATGAGAGGGTGTTAATGAGAGTGATAAAATAGGTCTGCTTTGCATTGTGGAGTAAGGATGAGCTTTGCGTTCGATACGAACGTATGTTCGACTCGAACATTGTTCGCCGAAATTCGAACAAAAGCGGTCGTTCGCGCCAAATTCGAGTGACGCAAAACGGCCCATAATTCACTGTGGCATTGCGTGCTGATGATTGGCCAAGCATGCTGTATGTCCCGCATGCTTGGCCAATCACAGCGTGCAAAAAAAGAAGAGCCATAATTGGCCAAAGCCTGGGTGGCTTTGGCCAATTATGGCTCAGGGCTTTAGCAAATGCCCCACACTATAAAAGGCTGCCTGCTGGATGGCCTCCTGTAGTGTGTTCTGGCTTGTTAATGAGAGCAGTCAAAGAGACAGAGAGATTGTCTTTTTATATAGCTAGATAGAGCAGGCAGGTAGGCTAGTCAGTTTAGCTTAGAGAATATATATACATCCCTAGGAGTTGTACATATATTTATACACTGTATAGCTTAGATAGATCAGTTCTTCCTAATTTACTGGCAGGCAGGTGATTGTGCTATTTAACCACTTAAGACCCGGACCAATACGCTGGTAAATGACCCAAGGTGTTTTTGCGATTCGGCACTGCGTCGCTTTAACAGACAATTGCGCGGTCGTGCGACGTGGCTCCCAAACAAAATTTGCGTCCTTTTCTTCCCACAAATAGAGCTTTCTTTTGGTGGTATTTGATCACCTCTGCGATTTTTATTTTTTGCGCTATATACAAAAATAGAGCGACATTTTTGAAAAAAAAACACTATTTTTTACTTTTTGTTAAAAAAAAAATCAAATAAACTAAATTTTAGTCAAACATTTAGGCCAAAATTTATTTAGCCACATGTCTTTAGTAAAAAAAAAAATCGCAATAAAAAAAAATAGCTACCTAGCGGGAACAGCGACACTAATACAGCGATCAGAAAAATGATCGCTTAGTGACGCTGGCAATAGGGAGTGAAAGGGTTAACTAGGGCGGTGATCAGGGGGTTAAAACTTTATTAGGGGGGGTGGGGGGGCTATCCTGAACCTAACACTAACTGTTTTTTACAGTGCCTGTCACACTGACACTAAATGCAGTGATTAAATCACTGCATTCAGTAACACTGTGACAGGGGGGTGGGGGGGGGGCGATCACAAGGGGTTAATATGCCTATGTGAGTGTGTGTCAGTGTTGTGTTGGTGGACACTTACTTGTCATGTCTTCTCTCATCAGCAGCGCTGGGAAACAGCGCTGCGATGAGAGAATACATCATTTCCTCCTTCCTGTGTAAACACAGGAGGAGGAAGTGACAGGCTGGGAGCGCGCTCCCATTGGCTGGGAGCGATCGCGGGGGGGGCGGAAAACACGGACATCCGCCCGCAGATCCCGGATCGCTCCCAGAGGTAGGGAGACCCCCCGCAAGCCGCGGAGGGGGTCCCGATGGGACCCCCGAACCGCACTCAGGCGGGGACGTAAATTTACGCCCTTGTGCCTGTACGAGCCATGTTGTGGCCGTATATGTGCGTGCGGGGGTCTTTAAGTGGTTAAAGACGTTATCACACGTATAGACACACAGCAGGTACAATATTTAAAGGAATTTAATTTTAATTTTTTTAATTTAAGCATCATTAAAATCACTGCTCCTGGAGCAGTGATTTTAATAATGTTTAAATAAAACATTATAGGCACCCAGCAGGTACAATATTTAAAGGAATCTTTAATTTTTTTTATTTAAACATTATTAAAATCACTGCTCCATGAGCAGTGATTTTAATGATACTTAAATTAAAAAAATTAAAATAAAATTCCTTTAAATATTGTACCTGCTGTGTTAGGTGGAAGTGGGCGTGATATATTTAAATGAAGCGTGACCCCATGCAAATGATGGGCTGAGCTTCAAAAAACGAACTGCGCATGCGTCGTATCTTGGACGCATCCCAGTGCGCATGCTCACAGTCACGTCAAAATAACTGGCTAAGATACGTCAAAACACTGCCTACGACGTGAACTACGTAAACGACATAAAAATGGGTTGCGCCTCCTATATGAGGAATAACTTTACGCCGGACGTAACCCTTACGCAAATCACTTAAAACACGTACGTTCGTGAATTGGCGTATCTTACTCATTTGCATATTTAACATGGGTACGCCGAATGCGTCCAGCGTAACTATGTGCCCATGATACGCCGGCGTAGGCAAGTTACGCCGGATGGCTGAAGCCAAATTTTTCGACGTATATAGCTTGGGGAATCGGCACATTTGTACTTACGACGGTGTATCTATAGATACGTTGGCGTAAGTCTTACGTGAATCCGGGCCGTTATCGCTATATCTACTGATCATTTTTAAATGGAACAAAAGAGGATCAAAACCCTATCTTTTAAAGCCATAGAAGCTGCTATCTTAGCCTCTTTTTCAGATTCAGAAAACTTTATTAATTCCAAAGGGAAATTATTGCAACACATGCCATGCTCAACAAAGACAACACAAGATCACAACAATGAACAGAACAAGACACAATGACACAACACAATTAGAGATGTCGCGAACATAACATTTTCCGTTCGCGAACTGGCGAACGTAAATTTCCGTAAATGTTCGCGAACGGGGGAACCGCCATAGACTTCAATAGGCAGGCGAATTTTAAAACCCACAGGGACTCTTTCTGGCCACAATATTGATGGAAAAGTTGTTTCAAGGGGAGTAACACCTGGACTGTGGCATGCCAGAGGGGGATCCATGGCAAAACTCCCATGGAAAATTACGTAGTTGACGCAGAGTTGGGTTTTAATCCACAAAGGGCTTTAATCACCTAACATTCCTAAATTGTTTGGAATAACGTGCTTTAAAACATCAGGTATGATGTTGTATCGATCAGGTGTAAGGGTTACGCCCGCTTCACAGTGACAGACCAAACTCTGACAGACCAAACTCCCCCTTTAACGCACCGCAAACAACCGCAAACAGTCCAATTGCACAACGACAAACTCAAATGGTCGTGCTGAAGTAGTTCAGTGACAGTTAAGTGACCTAGAAAACATTGATTCTTTTTTAAATCAGAAAAGTTTTTATTATGAGTAAGGCAAAAAAACAAAAAAACAAAGAGCATGTACACAGCAATTAAGTGACCCAAAAGAAAAAGGGCTACATAGGATACATTATCAGTTGTACAAAAATAAGGAGCAATACACAATCTCAATAACATCACTGAAACAAGTACCATGTACAACTTCTAATCCGCCCCTTGTTACATCTTTCAGGAGTGGAATAAAGACAGAAAACAACTAAACAATAACCAAAAAAAAGGGGGGGGGGAGAAAAGACAAAATGAAACAAAGACCAATACAGCATGAAGACACCAATAAATCATTTCTTATGCTATCCGTCCCATTACCTTTGTTTCCAGTAGTTTTAAAAACCCAGTCACATCTCAATGGTCCACCTATCCAAGTCATCATCCCTGTAACAACCAAGAAAACATTGATTCTGCAGTGTGGGCCTTTTTTTTAGATTAGTTTAGTTGTACTATGCATGCAAGCTACTGTGACACCAGATATGAGTGGCACTGTGCAATAGCAGAAGTTGGCAGAGTAGACGCTGTAGGCCCGACACACATGCTTGCAGACAACTAACTGCTATTCTATTACAGTCAATATTTTTTTAAATGTAATCTACTGTGACACCAGATATGAGTGGTGGCACTGGGCAAGTGGGCACAGTATACGCTGTGAGCCTGACACACACGCTGGCAGGCAACTGACTGCTATTCTATTACAGTCAAAATAGTTTTTTTTTAATGTAATCTACTGTGACACCAGATATATGAGTGGTGGCACTGGGCAAGTGGGCACAGTATACGCTGTGAGCCTGACACACACGCTGGCAGGCAACTGACTGCTATTTTATTGCAGTCAAAATTGTTTTGTTTATTAAATGTAATCTACTGTGACACCAGATATAGTTGGTGGCTCTGGGCAAGTGGGCACAATATACGCTGTGAGCCTGACACACACGCTGGCAGGCAACTGACTGCTATTCTATTACAGTCAAAATATTTTTTTTTTTATGTAATCTACTGTGACACCAGATATGAGTGGTGGTACTGGACAAGTGGGCACAGTATATGCTGTGAGCCTGACACAAACGCTGGCAGGCAACGGCAATTAGATCACAGAGGGAAAAAAAGCAGACTGATGTACTAGCCCTAAAAAGGGCTTTTTGGGATGCTGTCAGGACGCTGTCCTGACAGCAGAGATCAGATGAGCCTTTCAGGACTAGAGTGAACACTGAATACACTGGCCTAGCTATTAATTTCCCTATTAAATCAACAGCAGCTACACTGTCCCCCCTCTCACTAAGACTGCAGTTTCCGAATGATCTAAATGGATGCTGTCCAGGAGTTGGGAGGGTCTGGGAGGGAGGGTATGCTGCTGATTGGCTGGAATGTGTCTGCTGACTGTGAGGTACAGGGTCAAAGTTTGCTCAATGATGACGAATAGGGGGCTGACCAAACACGCTATGTGCGCCGGGAACTATTCGCCGGCGAATAGTTCGGGACATCTCTAAACACAATAAAACAAATTAAAACTACCTTCTAATAAACCATGCATACAATTAAATACAACATTGAATAATCAACACAGATGAAAAAATAACAGGACATCAAACTACCAAAATGCAAATAATACGCCACTTTCTCTAGCATTACCCAAATAATAGTTAACATAATACCACTATAGTATAAAAACGACATAAAAATCCTGATCATAAACCATATTAAATCTTCACCTCCAGCCCTCACAGAGAAGAATTATATAACTTGATGGCCACAGGAAAAAAATATTTATGTTGCATCGTGGTTGTAACAATCTGTCACAGATGGTTCTCCGCAGACTGACCAGCGTGTTGTAGAATGGTTCGGGAGGAGCTGTCCGAGATTAAATGTACCTTGAACAACATTCTCCTCCCCAGCTCCAATTCAACAACATCACTGGCCTTGTGAATCAGTTTTTTGAGTCTGTTGGTGTCAGCCACCCTAAGCTTGCTTCCCCAGCATGCCGCTCCATACAGGACAGCACTGGCCACCACAGACTCATAAAAAAGCATGCCACTGCATGAGAACACTGGCCACCACAGACTCATAAAACATCTTTAGCACTTTCCATCTGTGGTTGCAAAGGTGTTGCAGATGTAGCACCCTCCTAGGTAGGTGCTAGAAGAGAGTATAGTTTGGGGTCTTTCTGCCTATCAGGAAGATTGCCAGGTAAATTTAGATGCTCTCTGTCTGCCAGGGAGCAGGGATCCATTGGTAGGTTCTGCTCATGGTGCTCAGATGCTGCTCATGTTGTCTGAATGTTTCACACTGGTCCAATCGGGGGGCCTATTGGTCAGTGAGAGGAAACCTTACAAATGAGAGCATAGGCATAGTTTCAGCCCTGGTGACTGGCCAAGGTAAGTGCCTCAGTGCATGCTGGGTAACTATATATGGATAAAGGACAATCAGCAACTCAATACATGCTCTTAATTTAGTCCAAATTTATTGTATCTCTATAAAAAATACAGCAGAGGTAGACGAGTTTCAGCCACACAAGGCCTTTGCGGCTGTAACGCGTCTACCTCTGCTGTATTTTTTATGGAGATACAATAAATTCCGACTGATTTGAAAGCATGTATGGAGTTGCGTATTGTCCTTTATCTATTTATCACTTTAGCAGCTGAGCAACTGCACATCCTGCACCTGACAGCTCAGGGGGAGTTTCATTAATCTGGGGCAGTAGCACCTTCATTTGTTGTTTATGGATTGTAACTGTATATATACCAAGGGCACATGTGTTTGGTGTCTTTGGCTGGAGAGCGGTGTCACGAAGGTAGGGGGCGGCTTACCCTCCTCTGTAGAAGCTGCCATGGCGGCCTCAGGGGGTTCACCTGAGGGCCTGAATTGGAGTATAGCTGCAACCCAGATGTGTTGCAGAGCTGACTGGAAGGGAGACACACCAGGAAGGATCTGAGTGGACGGGTATCAGTCAAAACGGATGCTAGTGAGTGTCCTAAAGATAAGCAGTCTTGCCAAGTCTTCTGCCAGAACAAGAAAATTACTTATTCTTCCCATACAAGGTATAAGAGAAAGTCTGTTACCACAATTAACCTGGTGAGGCCGAGTGAGAGTTTTCCTCATCTGTAATTAGTTCCAGTTGGAGTATCCCACTATTCCCTTCTCCTATCCAAGTTCCAACTATAAAAAAAATAAAAATTGGATTGATTATTGAAAACAAGCAGATGAGAGTGTGGGTGGTTGTGTGAAAACCCCTGTTATCTGGCTGCGATATCAGAAGGGAAAGCTCAGAGAAGTTTACACACAGCAATCCCTACGGGGGCAGTGCTACACATATATGATCAGTTACCACACTGGTTATTTGATAGCTTGCCAGTTTGGTTCAGAACACAAGCAACTGTGATAGCTATCATTCATGACATGACTTGGTTGTAACTGCTTTGAGAATCAGTTAAGTTGATGGGTTTAGTTCTGCTTTAAAGCAAGTTATCAGCATCTTGATTGTCCAATGTGGGCATGCCATCATCCTGTGCATGTCCATGGAAGTCAGTCACTCTGGCACAGACAGATTGTGTCTGCAATGCACACTGAGCTACGCATGCAATGGAAGAGAGAGGAGTGAGAGCAAGCAGATAAGTGTTTTTTATTGCAGAAATAGCATGTCTCTTCTGCAATAAAGAACTGTTCGCTGACAATTTTTTACTAGTTCATTTAACTTCTGTTTTACCTGGGAAACTGTCCCTTTATCACCCGATTGACTGGACATTCTTCCAGAGCATTTTTAGACGAAAAGGGGGCGAGGGGACCGTGGAGACGCAGACACGTAATGTATTACGGACCCTGGAGAAGCAGGCATGTCATGATTTGGGGACACTGAAGAAGCAGGCATATGTAACGTGCTGGAGACCCTAGACAAGCAGGCATGCAATATGTTACGGAAACTGAAAAAGCAGGCATACATAATATGCTGGGGACCCTGGAGAAGCAGGCATGTAATGTGTTAAGGCCACTAAAGATGCTATCTTGTGAAGTAATTTGGATGCTGAAAAAGTGGTTATGTAATGTGTTGACGACGAGTGTTTCAGGGTAAAGAAGGATTCTGATGGGAGATATGTCTTTGTCTTTGCCCTGGTACACTCACTGCCATTTGTCATCATGGGGATACATAACCCCCCTCCAGCTACAATGGGAGCCATTTAAGGAAGCAATGTTATTTATGTCAGAGTTCCCAGAGGCTCATATCATATTTATGGGAGACTTTAACATGTGGTTAAACCCAAAGATGGATCGATTTGGGAAAAAAAATCAAAAAGGGAATGGTGGGGTCTAATGTATTTCAAAATTTTTATAAAAGAGGTAGGATGGTTTGATCTATGGAGGATTAGAAATCCAATGGTTAGATCCTATTCTTGGCATCCACCAGTAAGAGGGTGCATGTGTCGAATAGATTTGGCCCTGGGGAATGAGAAGATACTCCCAATGGTGCATTCTGTGACATATATGCCCAGAGGGGTGTCTGATCACTCTGGGTTAGCTTTTGATTTAAAAATATGTCCTAGAAGAAGATGCCCAGGCTATAGGATTCAATCCCACTGGTTAGCTCAGATCAGATTAAACGATCGTATACCGGATCAGATGTTAATGTTTCTGGAAGCCCATGGTGATAGAATAATGGAGGGTATACTCTGGGACATCTTTAAGGCGTATTTAAGAGGGGTTGCAAGATCTACAATGTAATACATTAGGGGAATCTGAAGAAACAGGTATGTAATGTTTTGGGTATGTTGAAGAAGAAGGCATATTTAATGTGTTGGGGACCCTAGAAAAACAGGCATGTGACATGTTGGGGACAATGAAAAAGCAGGCATATGTAGTGTGCTGGGGACCCTGGAGAAGTAGGCATGTGATGTACTAAAATGCTGAAGAAGCAGGCATGTAAAATGTTGTGAACACTGAAGGAGTAGGCATGTAATGTGTTGGGGATGCTGAAGAAGCTGGCATGTAATTATAGCGAGGTCTTTTACCTCCCTCTGGGCTAATGAGGACCTCCAAGGCCAAAGATAGCTGACATCCTTCAATAAGTGGTGGGTTGTGAGGCATAGTGGGTGCAAAGATGGTGAAAGTCACTTCTTGGATGTAAAAGAGATTTTATTTATTTTATATATTTGGGGGGGGGGAAGAGGATTACGGCCAAGACTCCCTTCCCTTAGATAGATTGAAAACTCAATTGGCAGACCCGAGACTTTAATAGGAGAACAGCCGTGCAGGGAAAGGCCCCAAC
The DNA here is from genome assembly GCA_029574335.1 of Rana kukunoris. Classification (NCBI taxonomy): domain Eukaryota; kingdom Metazoa; phylum Chordata; class Amphibia; order Anura; family Ranidae; genus Rana; species Rana kukunoris. The sequence goes on from CM056052.1 coordinate 168,686,053, forward strand.
AAGGCGCCACTTCTGCATGTGCAAGGAAAGGCCCCAACAAGGCGACACTTCTGCACGTGCAGGAATGCTGTCTCCTATGGTAACAGTCCTTTAACAGTTCCTAACTCAAACTTATCAGTTCTTTTAGCTCCACTACAACTGCTCCTTGTAGTTTTTCAATCCTGAGCTCCTGGTCTCTCACTAGACCCACTAATTCACTGACTATGAATTCCTTGAGCTCCTCCTAGGTTTGCAGTGGTATCCCCTCAAGCGTCACCCCCACTTCTCTGCTGGGTCCCTAGCTTGGCACTCCAGATACTCCTCAAGCTTCACTTCTGCTAACAGGATTGGTCCCTGGCTTTGCACACAAGGCTGCTCTGCAAGCATCTCCTCCGCTGGTTGGGCCCCTGACTTGATCACTGCCTGAAGTTTCCAGATTCTCCACTGTGCCCTTCGGTGAGAATATGGTTCCTGTACTTGCTTCAGTTACTCACTGTGGTCTCTGGTAAAGGCGATTGACCCTTCATGGCTACAACTTCCCTTCTACCTCTGACCGCTGACAGGTTCTCTCCTGCCAGCAGAACCGTCACTTCTGGTTGGACTGCAAGCCACAATCCTAACCCTGTGCTGCTCTCTTACTTCTGGATAGGCCCTCACACAGACTAGCAGCCAGATGCCCTGGGATAGGCCCAATCTCCAGCACAGCAGCCCAGGTCGTACAACACATGTCCACCCAGACAGCCATCCAGGTAGCACAGAACACAGATCAGCTGACCTCACCCAAATATATAGGCTCTCCCAGCAGGCCAAGAGATTCAAGAAAACCCCTGCCCATTGACTTGTATACCCACATACCTATAACCTGACCTTGGGTTGCCCTTCTCGTATCTAGTACCACCAAGTACCTGGCCACCTAGGTGTAGAAGAGAAATGTGCAACAAGGCCAAGCTTAGGGAGAATTCAATAAATCCCTATCAATTGACCAAGATAACTACTCTTGGAAAGTAAATGTGTGAGGAGCTCCCTGGCTAAACTCCAGGGTGCTGCATCATGTATTGGGGACCCTTTAGAAACAGGTATGTCATTTGGTGGGGATTCTAGAGAAACAAGCTTGTAATATTTTAGGGATGCTGAAGATACAAGTATATATTAAGTTGGGGACCCTAGAGATGCAGGCATGTAAGGTGTGGAGACTCTGGAGAAGCCGGCATTTAATGTGTTGGGGACCCTGGAAAAGCATGAATGTACTGTATTTGGGATCCTGGAAGAGTATGCATGTAATGTATTGAGGACTCTGGAGAAGCAGGCATATCATTTGTTGGGGATCCTGCAGAAGCAACCTTGTAATCTTTTAGGAATGCTGAAGATGCAGGTATATATTGTGTTGGGGACCCCAGAGAAGCAGGCATGTAAGGTGTGAGGACCCTGGAGAGGCCAGCATGTAATGTGTTGGGGACCCCGGAGAAGCAAGTATGTCATGTTTTATGAATCCCGGAGAAGCAGGCATGTAATGTATTGGGGACTCTGGAGAAGCAGACATGTAATGTATTGGGGCCCTGGAGAAGCAGACATGTAAAATATTGGGGACCCTGGAGAAGAAGACATGTAGTGTGTTGGGGACTCTGGAGAAGCAGGTATGTAATGTACTAGGGGCCCTGGTGAGCCTGGCATGTAATGTTTTTGGCACCTTGAAGGAGTAGCTATGTAATGTGTTGGGACCCTTGAAGGGGTAGACATGTAATGTGTTGGGGACCTCGGAGAAGCAGGCATGTAATGTATTCGGGACTCTGCAGAAGCAGACATGTAATGTATTGGGGACCCTGGAGAAGAAGACATGTAGTGTGTTGGGGACCCTGGAAAATCAGACATGTAATGTATTAGGAGCCCTGGAGAGGCTGGCATATAATGTTTTTGGCACCTTGAAGGAGTAGCTATGTAATGTGTTGGGACCCTTGAAGGGGTAGACATGTAATGTGTTGGGGACCTCGGAGAAGCAGGCATGTAATGTATTCGGGACTCTGCAGAAGCAGACATGTAATGTATTGGGGACCCTGGAGAAGCAGACATGTAAAATATTGGGGACCCTGGAGAAGAAGACATGTAGTGTGTTGTGGACCCTGGAAAATCAGACATGTAATGTATTAGGAGCCCTGGAGAGGCTGGCATATAATGTTTTTGGCACCTTGAAGGAGTAGCTATGTAATGTGTTGGGCACCTTGAAGGAGTAGCTATGTAATGTGTTGGGGACCTTAAAGAAGCAGGATTGTAATGTAGTCCATACTTTTACCATAACTTAATAAAAAATACAATTCCAAGCCAGAGTTTACTTTTTAGGTATTTACAGTTGATTATGGATAACAAGTTTCAGCAATGATCTGCTCTTGTATGGTGGTAAACTCTGATACACATTTTCCATTCATTTTTGTGTGAGTTTTCTCTATGCATTTTATTCTTTATTCTCTACATTATTGCCATTAACATCTTCACGGCTGTATAATATCTGTATAAATAGTATGTCTGCGTTTCAGTGTAAGCTGTTTCATTCCCTGAACTCGTCACAAAATTACAGAAAAGGTCAGTGTGGTAAGAATGATTTTCCTCCACACTGCCTGCTCTGACATGCTTGTATAAGTAAACAACAGTTTAACGCTAAGAAACTCCCATGAGCACCGCCTGCGAGATGGAGCTGAACTTTCTATCAGCCTCTCTGGGGTCCTATGACAGATAGGTTTATTGGCTGATAGAACAGGCGATTTATGCTTTAAATACACTTTATCCTATTCCCATGTTTTATTTCACTTAGGACATCAATAAGGATGTCGTTAGCGGTGAAAATGTCTAGGCTAACCATCACATTTTAGATAAACATTGTTCATAAAATGAAGACAAAGGCTTGCCCCTATGGAGCATTACACTGTCAAGGAATCTGTTGGAAAGCAGGATGAGTTGTTCCAATTACATTGTGGTTTCGTCTTTGAAAAGGCTTGTCTATATAATAAAACTTGCTGATGAGAACTCACTACCACCTTGCATGTTTTCCCTACAATGGCAACCGGTTGTAGTGGATTATCAGCTTCTATAAGATTTGTATACAAATCCAGCTACTTTTCATACGAACATCCACACAAAACTGTAGAAAATGTGATATCTTGCATAAAATTGCATATACATAGAATAAATAGAGACCAGGTAGACAGACTACAAAGGTCATGGTGTTTTAGTTTTTCTTTACTACTAAGTGTTTAATATATCCTGTCTCCTGGGGACCCTCCCTCAAAGGGTGTCCCAGCTGTCAGGACTCATTCACAAAAGGTGAATAGTTTCACTAGCACCCTCTTGCTCACTGATTGCATTGCTCACTATTTATATATACGTATATTTATACTTGTTTCTGAGGAGCTGCTTATTTATGTACGTTTATCATTAATTCTTGTAGTGTAATCATTATTGGTCACACATCACTTTGGCGCGGAAGTACACTCTACTTCACAGACTACAAAGGACACCTGTGAAATGACTTGGGGGCAGACTTAAAATATATTTTCACTTTTGCAGTCTAATTTGAGAAATCCCCAACAATTTGTTTATTATGCTTTCCCATTCACACAGATTTATCCCCCCCAAAAAAAAAAAAACAGAATTCTTTTTTTTTACCTATTAGATGTTATAAGGAGAAGGCAAAACAAAGACAATTAACCAATTCATTACTGGGCACTTAAACCCCCTTCCTGCCCAGACCAATTTTCAGCTTTCAGCGCTGATGCATTTTGAATGACAATTGCCCGGTCATACAACACTGTACTCAAATTATATTTTTATCATTTTTTTCCCCACAAATAGAGCTTTCTTTTGGTGGTATTTGATCACCTCTGCGGTTTTTATTTTTTGCGCTATAAACAAAAAAGGCCGAAAATTTTGAAAAAAACACAATATTTTTTACTTTTTGTTATAATAATATCCCATTTAAAAAAAAAAATATATATATTTTTTTTTCTCAGTTTAGGCCGATACGTATTCTTCTACATATTTTTGGTAAAAAAATCAAAAAAAATCACAATAAGCGTTTATTGATTGGTTTGCGCAAAAGTTATAGCGCCTACAAAATAGGGGATACATTTATGATTTATTTTTTGCTAGTAATGGCGGCGATCTGCGATTTTTTTCAGGCCTGCGATATTGCGGTGGACACATCGGACACTTTTGACACTATTTTGGAACCATTCACATCTACACAGCGAACAGTGCTATAGTAATGCACTGATTACTATATAAATGTGACTGGCAGGGAAAGGGGTTAACACTAGGGGGCGAGGAAGGGGTTAAATGTATTCCCTGGGAGTGATTCTTACTGTGTGTGGAGGGGGACTGACTGGGGGAGGTGACAGAGCTCCACGTCCCTGCTCTGTCACTGTTGTTCGCAGGTACGTGGCGGACATCGCGGCCGCCAGGCACGCACATCGGGCAGCCCAGCGAAGCGCCAGGCAACAGTTTTTCCCTGCTGCGCGCCCCCCAGCGGCACGCATTCGGAATGCAAATAAAAGGACATCCAGGGACGTCCACCCAGCAGTTGAGAGCCGCGCTGTGGACGTCTTTCGTCTACAACGCGGGTCTCAAGTGGTTAAGTAGGATTTTACAGTGCTGGAGTAATCAGAAAAGAGCATTCACAATGGTAAGCAGTATTTTTTAAATGATGCTATGTGAATGAAAACATGTAGTAAATATAATGTGACTGAACAAACAGTGAATAAACTCTATGAATAAGCCTATTTTTATGAGTAAGCCTTTTCGGGTGAAACATGTTAGAGAGGAGGTCCCATATTGATTGTTTGCTTTCAGGATTAATCAGGATTTGTGTGCTGCTATATTAGTGCGGGGAGTTTCTTTCCGTTTGTTCATGTGTTGGAGCGCAGACAGCTCCCTGATTCACCTGCACCCGGCACAAAGACCAGAGCGGGAGCAACTAGGCTTAGAATGGAGGAAATAGTTTTTAGTCTGTAAATCAAATATAACAAGTGAGTGTTATCCCAGTTGGCTGCAAAGTGGAAATATACTTTAAAGCAATTCTAAAGGTATGCATAACAATAAATAAATAAAAATAAAACATATTTTACTTACCTGCTCTGTGCAATGGTTTTGCCAAGAGCAGCCCTGATCCTCTTCTTTTTGGGTCCATGTCAGTGGTCTTGGTTCCTCCCTCCTGCCGAGTGACACCAATAGCAAGCCTTTTCCTATGGGAGCACTCAAACTATCTCGCTGCTAAGCTGCACTCCACTGGATTGGACACTGCTTGGCCTTCTCTCTAGAATGTTTTTGTGTAGCTGCTAACTTTAATAAGCACACACTTGCCTGTCCCAGAATCCAGCAATGTGTTCCCCCAAGTGGTCCCTTCTCTCCCTATTCTCTCCCTGACGCTGCTGTCTCAGCTGTTGGTCCTGAATAGTCCGGCAGTCTTCTGGGACGTGTGACCTGTCCCAGAACACTGCAAGGATGGAGGGAGAGAGGATAACTAGGTGATCTGAGCTAAAGTGGGAGCAGGTACCTGTCAAAACTAAGTACCTGTTCTCCCCCCAACAAAAAATTGCATGCCAATTGTGGCAGGGGAGGAGGGGAGGAGTACTTAAATGGAACTACTTTTGGGCGGTGCTCCACTTTAAGATAAAAAAAAAACTTCTGTATTTGGAACCAGTTTTTATGACTGTCTCACAAGTTTACTCTTGCTCGGGACCCTGTTGCATCTGCAAGCTTATTCTAGGGGTACATTCTTCCCCTAATTGCTTGATTAGGTGCATGATTAATATGTAATACTTCCTCAGGAGCATAAGGGTTTAGGCTTTATGGAGTAGGGAGGCCACCAAATCTTAGGGTAAAGCATAGTTATCCACATGACAGTTGTTTGTAAATCATAAGGAGATTGTAAAAACCTGTTGTAAGCAGTGGCGGCCCTTCCATAGGGGGCGCCCGGGCGCCGCCCCCCTCTCCTGTAGTAAAAAAAAAACCCTCTTGCAAATAACATACATTCATTGCATTGCATTGAATGTGTGTTATTATTGTTGCCAGCTGCCGCCGGTCTATTCATATAACCGGACATAGGGCGCCGGTTACCTGAATAGCGGTAGCTGGTTGGCCGAGGGGAACTGCCTACCAGAGCCAGCAGTTCTGATAGGCTTTTCAAGTACAGCCCTCTGGCTCTTGGATAAGACTGACGGCCGTTTCAGCCAATCAGGTTCCCGGATTCTGGTTATCAGGAACCTGATTGGCTGAAGCGTCACCAACGCGGAAGAAGACATCAAGGGAGGACATGGAAGCTTCAGGTAAGTGCATTTTACAGGGAAAGGGGCGACAATGGCACAGAGAGTGGCAAGGGGACAGAGAGCGGCAAAGGGCACAGTGGCATCAATTAAAGGGCACAGCACAGTGACAACAATGGGCATAGAGGCGACAAAGGGCACAGCACAGTGACAACAATGGGCACAGAGGCGACAAAGGGCACAGCACAGTGACAACAATGGGCACAGAGGCGATAAAGGGCACAGCACAGTGACAACAATGGGCACAATGGCAATAATTAAAGGGCACAGCACAGTGACATGCACAGTGGCAACAATGGGCACAGTGGTGACAATTGATGGCACAGTGGCTGCGTTTGATGGCATGACACAGTGGTGACAATTGATGGCACAGCGGCTGCATTTAATAGCATGGCACAGTGGTGACAATTGATGGAACAGTGGCTGTGTTTGATGGCATGGTACAGTGGTGACAATTGATGGCACAGTGGCTGCGTATGATGACATGGCACAGTGGTGACAATTGATGGCTCAGTGGCTGCGTTTTATGGCATGGCGCAGTGGTGACAATTGATGGCACAGTGGCTGCGTTTGATAGGCGCAGTGAGGCTGCAATTTTTTTTTTTTGTGCCCCCCCCAAAAATTTCGAGCACCAGCCACCACTGGATGTAAGGTAGGGTGACCAGACATCCCCGGTTTCAGGGGACAGTCCCCAGATTGAGGACACTGTTCCTTGGAAAAGACTGATGGCCCTTTCAGCCAACCAGGTTCCCGGATTCTGGTTATCAGGAACCTGATTGGCTGAAGCGTCACCAAGGCGGAAGAAGACATCAAGGGAGGACATGGAAGCTTCAGGTAAGTGCATTTTACAGGGGAAGAGAGCGGCAAAGGGCACAGTGGCATCAATTAAAGGGCACAGCACAGTGACAACAATGGGCATAGAGGCGACAAAGGGCACAGCACAGTGACAACAATGGGCGCAGAGGCGACAAAGGGCACAGCACAGTGACAACAATGGGCACAGAGGCAACAAAGGGCACAGCACAGTGACAACAATGGGCACAATGACAACAATTAAAGGGAACAGCACAGTGACATGCACAGTGGCAACAATGGGCACAGTGGTGACAATTGATGGCACAGTGGCTTCATTTGATGGCATGGCACAGTGGTGACAATTAATGGCACAGCGGCTGCGTTTAATAGCATGGCACAGTGGTGACAATTGATGGCACAGTGGCTGCGTTTGATGGCATGGCACAGTGGTGACAATTGATGGCACAGTGGCTGCGTTTTATGGCATGGCACAGTGGTGACAATTGATGGCACAGTGGCTGCATTTGATGGCATGGCACAGTGGTGACAATTGATGGCACAGCAGGTGCGTTTAATAGCATGGCACATTGGTGACAATTGATGGCACAGTGGCTGCGTTTGATGGCATGGCACAGTGGTGACAATTGATGGCACAGTGGCTGCGTTTTATGGCATGGCACAGTGGTGACAATTGATGGAACAGCGGCTGTGTTTGATGGCATGGAACAGTGTTGACAATTGATGGCACAGTGACTGCATTTGATGGCATGGCACAGTGGTGACAATTGATGGCACAGTGGCTGTGTTTAATGGCATGGCACAGTGATGACAATTGATGGCACAGTGGCTGCGTTTGATAGGCACAGTGAGGCTGCAATTTTTTTTTTCGTTTGCGCCCCCCAAAAATGTTGAGCACCAGCTGACCAGATATCCCCGGTTTCAGGGGACAGTCCCCAGATTGAGGACACTGTCCCCAGTTTTGTCTCCAGATTGGATTTGAACAGGGGCTGGGGCAATTTCAAAGACAGTCAGTGCAGAATTAAAAGGGGGGGGGGTATGTGTATTTTTTTCCATTACCTATGCCCCTGTCTGATGATCATGTGCTGGTCCAAGCAGATTGAATATTTCTTCAGTTTCGGGTGCATGCCCATTCATCTCCCCTCGCATGTTCTTCTGCCTTGGCTCAAGTCCCGGACAGCTGCCTGCCTGCTTATCTCCTTGCCTTCCCTGGCAGAGTGATCTTCCTCCGCACTCCACCCAGTAGTAGCCGGGGCCCAGAGAGTAAGACTTGATAGGCTGTGAGGCGGGCGGCTGCCACGATTGGCAGAGACTCGCTGATTGCCGTCATTACTAGAAATAAAAATATGTCCCTGGATTTCATTTTAAAAATCTGGTCACCTTATTGTAAGGTGCATGGCCAACTGATAGCTGAACATTGGGTAGATTACAAAAACACTGTTTAATTCAGTTGTGCATTCCTTGAACAGAAAGCATTGCACGAAAGTTCTGGAAGTGAGAGCAGTTTAAAGAAGTATTAAACCCATAACCAAAAATGTAATATGTTGCATCTTACCAATCATTAGACACAGTGGCTGCATTCATTTTCTTTTCTTAGGCTTTTCCCCATTTGTTTTCACCTGGTGATCTGGCCAGTAACACGCATCCTGTATTAGAGTACCTATACTTTGGACGAAAGAGAACAGGGGGCACCTTTCGACAGCAGCATTACCAGTCTGGGGAAGGGGAGTGTTAGAAGATTTAAATACACTAACAAATTGAAGCCAAACTCCAGCTAATTCTTTATAAGCAGTTACAGCAAACTGTTTTTTTGTTTCCTTTTGGGGTTAAAAGTTTTACTTTTACAGCGGTTACCCTGACTCTGCAAATCCTCTCTTACCTCTGACACCTTGGATTCTATTCTGGAAAATTGCGTTAGTAATGAGAAACTCGCACAGTAACACTGAACCACTCAGATATGTTTACTGAGATAAAGAATGAACACAAGAATGATATAAGTAAAACACAACTTATGTTTGACAGAGGATATCACTTAACACTGATATACAGAGGTGTGTACCTTGAAACCTCCACAAGATCTATGTGAACAGGTACACAGAGAGACAAATATCCAACACCTTTATCACATGTATTGGATACCTTTCCTCTGAGGCCTCAGCACACAGACCAGCAAACAGTGTACAGCATATACATACAGTACAAACAGTAACCGCAATGTAAATTGAATAATGTCCCACCGAATGGCTCCCCCTAGATTGAATTGTAATTCAATGATTCAGCATTAGATTGCAGAGCAGTAAAGCATAACAAAGAGGAAAATTATAAATGTTCTTTCAATTCCGGATATCTTTAGCTAGCCTGTTGTTTATACTGCAGTGTAAATTGTAATTCAGGAAGGTAAAAGACAAAATAATTGAAGAGCAAAGATAAACTTATGAGTGCCTAACATGAAGAAGTATTATCACATGTAAATTCCTCTTTAATTATGTTAATGAGTTAAATACAGTGCTGACTTTACAGCACAGTGGGAAAGAATAGACCCCAACGGACCATCAGGGATCGAGGTACTGGACATTGAGGGATTGATTCCTCTCTCAGTCAGTACTCTGGCGACATTAAAGGAAGGTTCAGGCAAAACTCTACTCTGGAGGAGTTCCTCCGTATTATACTCAGGGAAGGCCTGTGGCAGAGGCGCTTTCCTGACATTGATTTAGAAGATTCTGTGGCAGAGACATCCTTCTCAAGTTCGAGTGATATTCTGGCTGCCAGGTCTGTGAGAGAGACCTGTCCGGGTAAGCTATACCCACTCAAGTTGGAGTGGCACAGAAAGACTGATCGTTGTTGGAAGCAGGACTGTTTCCATATCCAAGGCCTGAGTCTGCTATTTTCCTTCAAAACCTTTCTTCTGTCCTTCCCTCACCCGTTGTCTGTTTTTACCCGACTGGGTAATAAAGAGCACCTATGAAGAGACTTCCTCTTTGCGGAAATTCCTTTATTGCTATTGTAATCATCATCGTTCACCATAGACACCTCACCGGAGCCATGAGGTAACATGCCATCCCTATTCTAACCAGCGGCTCGTGCGGGGGTAGCGCTACACATGCATTAAAAATTTAACACATTCAGTTAAACTATCCAACTATTAACTTTATTCAGGAAATATTGCGAACATTTCATGAACTGAATTGCAAGCATTAGTCAGCAGGATTCTGACAGTGCTACTGGGTGGAGACTGAGGATTCTTGTCCCATGACATTAAGCCGTGCTCTGAGCACTACAGTGGGCAGTGTTTGGAATCAGTGAGCACTTGCCTTGTATTTGTCAAAAGTTTAGAAGTAAAGTCATAAAGAAAAAATATATTACAATAATTTCAAATCCAGAGATATGGTTAGGTTAAACAATCAACCTAAAATACGACTCCTGTCATTCAGTCCCTTGAGTGACTTTAAAAAGGAAAAAAAAAAAAAAGTAGTTTGCTACTGCTGTATTTACAACCATATCCAGCACAGCTCAGGTAAGAGAATTGTTAGCCAAGAGATATATATGAACAAAGGTGCTTTGGTGCCACCTAGTGGGAAGTTGCTGAAAAACTATATTCCGAGCGCAAGGTAATTTTAAAGTAATTTAATGTTTATTTGTTTTGTCTTGTTTTCTTTAGATTGGTGGAAGTTAGAACCTCTGTCAGGCTTGAATGTGTTTTCACTGGGGAGACATCTCTTTACTTTCTACTCCAGTGCCAGGAGGTCAGAGGAACAGGAAGTTATAGGAAACGCTTTTTTAAATTAAGGTGGGGAAAAGTTAGAACCCCTCTAATGTTTTACATTATGTTTGTGCTTTCATGTCTGTTTCCCCTGCTCCTATATTTCTAGGTATCACAGGATGTACATTGTGAGAAAATCTCTGCAGTTGAGTCACAGAAGTCCAAACTCTTTCTAATTCTATCCAAAACTATATTAAAAAAAAAATTTGTGTTAGGCTAGTCATACACTGAGCAAATTTCAGAAGATTCCCAATGAACCGGAGGAATTTCACTTTGCAGGTGGTAGGGTTGTCCCAAAACCGATACCAGTATCTGTATTGGGACCGATACCGAGTATTTGCGGGAGTACTTGTACTCCCGCAAATACCCCCGATACCTAAATAGAATACTTCCCATACCTCCGCCCCCCCCCCGCCGCCGCCGCCGCATACCGCAAAGCCGCCGCCGCATACCGCCGCGTTAATCCCCCTGCATTACAGCGCACATTACAAGCTTTCGTTGGAATACTTGTAATGCCCGCCGCGCCATGTATAGACACTCCCCTTCTCGGGTTTGGACGGATCTGTCTAATCCCGATAAGGAGAGTGTCTATACATGGTGCGGCAGGCATTACAAGTATTTAAACAAAAGCTGGTAATGCGCGCTGTAATGCAGGGGGATTAACGTGGCGGTATGCGGCGGCATCATATCTACTACTACAGGTATGGGGGACATACATGGCTGCAATATGGGGGACATACATGGCTGCAATATGGGGGACATACATGGCTGCAATATGGGGGACATACATGGCTGCAATATGTGGGGGACATACATGGCTGCAATATGTGGGGGACATACATGGCTGCAATATGTGGGGGACATACATGGCTGCAATATGTGGGGGACATACGTGGCTGCAATATGTGGGGGACATACGTGGCTGCAATATGTGGGGGACATACGTGGCTGCAATATGTGGGGGATATACATGGCTGCAATATGTGGGGGACATACATGGCTGCAATATGTGGGGGACATGGCTGCAATATGTGGGGGGACATGCATGGCTGCATCTGTGGGGGACATGGCTGCATATGTGGGGGACATGCATGGCGGCATCTGTGGGGGGGACATGGCTGCAATATATGTGGGGGAACATGGCTGCAATATATGTGGGGGGACATGGCTGCATCTGTGGGGGGACATGGCTGCAATATGTGGGGGACATTGCTGCATTTGGAGACACATTTAAAAAAAGTATCAGTATTCGGTATCGGCGACTACTTGAAAAAAAGTATCGGTACTTGTACTCGGTCCTAAAAAAGAGGTAGCGGGACAACCCTAGGAGGTGGTCCTACCAGCATCCTGTGGCCAAGCTAGGCATATATTTCACCCAAACAGCGGCTGCTTTAAAACAGATGCAAGCTCTGTTCCGATATTCTGACAATGGTCAATTGTCAGAATACAGTAAGAGAAGTGGTGTCCCCTAGTGCTGCACATCCATGGAATTATAAGAAGGTGAGTGGAGTGGAAACCTCAGCCTGGACTCAGAGCAGGCCACCCCCCCCCCCCCATGTGTTCGATTCGCCCCCCTGGAACTTAGACATGGGAATCCCCATGACTAAGTTCCAGGGGTGGAGCTAAACGCGTTGGGTGCATGACCTGGTTGAAGTCCAGGCTGAGGTTGCCACTCCACTCGCCTTCTTAGAATTCTTCAGATGTGTGGCACTAGGGGACACCCCTTCTCTTTTTGAACCACTACAGGAGCCAGGATGGACTCCATTCCCAGCCAGCACCTGTTTGTATATCCTCCGTATATTGAGACAGACGGCACACATCCTTGCTAACCGGTCACTGTCAGAATACAGTAGCTGGCACTGCAAATGAGTCCAGCCGCCCTGTAAAATCTATCAGTGTATGGGCAGCGTTGCACTATATAGTTGGCTAAATCAGTGGGCTAAAAGCCAAGCCTTTGAAGCATACGATATCTCTTGGACAATTTGGGTGCTTGCAAAATAAATGTTATTTTGTAAATCGAGCTCAGAGATAACCTACATACCACAAGCAGCAAACTAAAGATTCCTGACTCACATGAAAATCCATATATTCTGAGCTGGCACATCAATGCAGTCATTTAGAATTTATGCCGGATTTGACAAAAATTCTAATTTTCTGTCCTTTTTATATACAGATTTTGGTTAAAATCCTCTTAAGTCATTAACATGTGTTATGAACTTGAACAGTATGTGTGATCATTCACTCATCACTTTTGAAAAGTGTGTATTCTCTCAGAAGTCAAAAGCTTATCATGGCCTTCATACATATGCATCAATGCTAATGCTAAAAGGAACATGTGGAAAGCAAACAGTTAAAAAGGCACTCAACAAATTTATGAAGCCAAGGTCGGCAGTAAGTGCACAATAGAGTGTTGGCAGTGTCCACAATCAGCGGGAATCACTACTCTGCATCAGGCAACAGAAATGTTCTAAGGGTCAAAAAGGCACTTGATTTAGCAACTCTGAGAGATAGAGGATATCGATAAACTGCAATATCACAAACCACGACAACACACGACAAAAGCACACCAAGCTTGTATAATAAATTTTGTTGCACAAGATTTGTGCGTTCCTTTGTTTTCTGGAAAGGTATTCTAAAATGGGCTTCCTGAAAGAAATCTACAGTTCTAGCAGGGAAATTAAGTAAGCTAAACAGAGTAATCTGTGGCAGAGAAACTACAGCACCCAGCATACAACAATAAGGCCTCATGCACACTGGAAATAAAAAAAAAATTATTGGAGCTGCTGGATTTTTGGGCAGCGTGTTACCTCGTGGCTCCTCCAAATTCTCTAGGGGTGAGTGATGCGTATGTGCATAAACAGAAGTAAAGGAATGTAAAGGAATGTCCATGACAGGTGCTCTTTTGCTGTGCTCTTTATTACCCAGCAGGGTAAAAACAATAAACTTGCGGTGAGGAAAGTAAAGTTGAAAGGAGGAAGGATAACAGATTCATAATGATAGGAAACAGTCCTGCTCCCAAACGTAACACTTCTCTTCACCACTCCCGCTGGAGTGGGTTCAGTGCACCCGGACAGGCCTCTCTCACTGACCTGGCAGCTGGAGTGTCACTCGGACAATTATAGGAATAAGTCTCTGCCACAGACCTTCCTTGGTGAACTTGAACTTGGGAGAAAGTCTCTGCCACAGACCCCTCTCAAAGAGCATTAGAAGATACCTCTGCCACAGGTCCCTTCTGGGTAGAATTCTTGGAGATATGCCTCCTTGGTTGAGTGACGTCTGGATCTCCTTTAACTTGTCGCCCAGGTACCGACTGACGGGTAATTAGTCCCGCAGTGTTCGGCTACCTGTGATCCCCGGTGGTCTCGTCCAGGCCCTATTGTACCGCCAGTCTCTCAATGATGCTCCTCAGACTGACTTCCCACCAAACAGCATGCAGCTTTGGGATCTTCAAAAGAGGGAACCCAGTCACTCACTGGATCCCCATCGCTGGTTCAGATGCTCTGGGCCAACATGGACCCAGAACCAGGAACACCGTGTGGAACGCACGCCCCCCGGCCAGGTAGGCCATAGCACCGGGGTGCCGTGATGTGGACACCCTAAAGGTGGGTGCCACACTGGACGGAGAAGACCCAGAACAATGGCGTCTGTCTCAAATACCCCTCCCCAGCATGCACAACGAGGACAAACCCTTGTGATTGGCTGCTAGAAAGAGCACCCAAACCTCGACTCCACTGCTGCCACCTGCAGTACTGGGGTTGGAAGAACACCCCAGCACAGCAGAATAAGCTCACAGCACAGCCAAGCTGAGACAGAGACCACAATTTGCCATTAACAATCAGGATCAGACTCTAACGATACTCTGATCTATACTTAAATTTGACTAGCGCCAGTACTACAAAGTACATGGGCGCTACATAACTTTATAGAAAGGCCAGTAGCTTTGCAGTGAGTTTTTCAAAGTTTTTGCAATAGTGATTTTTAGTGTTTTTCTTTTTTCAATGGATCAAAAACGTCCAAAAAACGCTGGTAAGCTGTCCATTTCTTCGAAGGACATATTTGTGGCCTTATTGCTCCTCCTGGATATGGAAGACACTTTCTCTGGGTTTTCATTATTACTGCTCTCACCACACACCTGCTGTCTCGGCGCTATTTGCTCTCCCACTGCCCCAAAAGAGAAGAGGTGGGGAATACACTAGAAAGAGAGACAGGGGCAGAGTTTCACGCATGCCCAGTGTATATAAAGCCATAACGTGTAGTCGATGGAATGGCCGTAGGAACGATCTTGGAGTGAAGGACGAACGATTGTCTACACCAACACATGAAAGGAGCCAGAAAACAAAGGTACAATTGAAAATTGGGGTATAGGTGGTTAGTGGCCTATACTGCTTAGATTGATGTCTAGATGCCTAAAAGTGCACTTTTCACTTGTAGTTTGCACTTGTAGTGCAAAGTGGATTTTCTTTTAGTAAATAACCCCCATTGTCACCTCATGTAGCAAATAAGGTCAATTTGCACTAGTGGAGAAAGTGTGCAAAATAAAGCCCATTTGTGCACAGATTAGACAGATAAGAAACACAGACAACAGTAGTTCAAATGAGCTTACCAGATGGACTGGAATAAACAGCGATCGGCTATGACCCAGCCGCGGCCTTTGTAGGGGAGATGGAAAATCCCCTAATTACAAATCTGGACAATGGCTCCTTTAGTACTCCAGCATAGGTCACCATGGATCGGAGCCCTTCTCCTGAACGCGGTGACGTCACTGCACGTCCTCCCAGACACGTTTCGTCATTGGACGTTGTCAATGGGATAGGGCGTTGCAGTGAATCACCAATACACACGTAAGGTACACTAACACAGTCTCTAAAGGGATTGACAGTTATCAATCTCTTTTTGATGAACGATTAATTAATTGCATGAGATATAGTTTTCCCTTTGGAAAATCACATTATATGTTCTGATATGTTTTTCTTATAATATCTTTTGTTGTAAATTCACAAATACCCCACTAGATGTCACCTCTGAGAGGTCTATGGTGTTCATTACTAACAGCCTCAATGTGGGAGTTACGTCGGGTAATTTTTTCTTTTCTTTTTATATCCTTAAGTTCACTCAATTAACATAAGCGGCAGTGCTGGTCTGCTATGTGGTCCAATAATTCTTTAGTGATTCGGCAGAGTTACCGATCTAGAGAGTTTTGGTATAGTTCGAGTGAAGTATTGGCATTTTTGCCCTAGACCAAGATGGCGTCTACAGTATCCTGCTTACACCTCACGGTGAGGTATGGGCCTATATAATTGGTGATTCACTGCAACGTCCTATCCCATTGACAACGTCCAATGACGAAACGCGTCTGGAAGGACGTGCAGTGACGTCAATGCCTTCAGGAGAAGGGCTCCGATCGTTCTGTTTGCCGGCCGGCAACATTGTTTTATACACACGCTTGTTTTTATCTACTTTTGTAAGTACAACTTACTTATTTTAATAAATTGTTATCCTGCGGAATTATGCTATGTTGCATCCTTCCTTTTTTCATGTGATCCATGGTGACCTATGCTGGAGTACTAAAGGAGCCATTGTCCAGATTTGTAATTTGTAATCTCCCTTACAAAGGCCACGGCTAAGACCTAGCCGATCGATGTTTATTCCAGTCCATCTGGTAAGCTGCTTTGTTATCTGGTGGTGGGCTCACCCAAGAGTGTCGTGTGCTGTGAAAGTCACGGTGGTGATCGAGGAACTTCTGTATGACTACAATTGTGTATTGAGGAGTTTATCCATCTGCTCAAAGGGACTGGTCTGGCTCTGCGGATCATATTCCTACAGAATTTTCAGTATCTGGGGACCACCTATGTATGTTTAAGGACTGCATGTCATTTAATGTCCGGGTGTTAGGGCGCAGCTTTATTTTCCTTTTACATACTTTTTAGCACATTTTCATTTTAGCTGCTGCCTCCCACAAAGAGTTAGTGTGATATTTTTCCAATTTATTTTTTAAAATACCTCTGTGATAAGCGCAATTTCTTTTGTTAATAAAGTAGTTCAAATGAAATATGAGTTTATGATCTCAAAATTATATTAGGCATTAGGGATGAGCCAAACACCCCCCAGTTCAGTTTGCAGCAGAACATGCGAACAGGCAAAACATTTGTTTGAACACGTGAACACTGTTAAAGTCTATGGAACATGAACATTAAAAACCAAAAGTGCTAATTTTAAAGGTTAATATGCAAGTTATTATCATAAAAAGTGTTTGGGGACCTGGGTCCTGCCCCATGTGGACATGTATCAATGCAAAATAAAAAAAAAAGGTTTAACATTTTTTTTTTTTGGGAGCAGTGATTTTAATAATGCTTAAAGTGAAACAATAAAAGTTAAATATTTCTTTAAATTTCATACCTGGGGGTGTCTATAGTATGCCTGTAAAGTATTTCCTGTGCTTAGAAAAGTCCCTGCACAAAATAAAATTTCTAAAGGAAAAAAGTAATTTAAAACTTGCGGCTATAATGAATTGTCGGGTCCCGGCAAAACAGATAAAAGTAATTGAAAAAAACGAAATGCCCCCCCCCCCCCCAGTCCATTACCAGGCCCTTCGGGTCTGGTATGAATATTAAGGGGAACCCTGAACCAAAAAAATACATGGATTTTAAGGGGAACCCTGCGCCAAATTAAAAAGGGGGCAGGGTCACCAATCCACATCACGGGTGGCCCCGCTCTCAGTTGTTTAAGAGCTGTCAGACGGGTCACACGTCAATCAGCTGGGCACCTCCTATGGAAGCTGTATCATTCGTGGTGGCGGGTCGTAAAAGGATTATAGTGCTGGATTTTTTTTTCTTCAAAGGACTTGTCCCAATCTGTGTGTGTGTGTGTGTGTGTGTGTGTGTGTGTATTTTACCATTTTTTTCACTTTTTTGGGTGAAATGGTAGGGGGCCGGGAACTGGGGGTCCCCTTTGTTAAAGGGGACTTCCAGATTCTGATAAGCTCACTGCCCACAGACCCCCACAACCACCGGGCAAGGGTTGTGGGGATGAGGCCCTTGTCCCCATCAACATGGGGACATCAGCATGTGGCCTGGTACGATTCAGGAGGGGGGTGCTCTCTCGTCCCCCCTCTTTTCCTGCGGCCTGCCAGGTTGCGTGCTCAGATAAGGGTCTGGTATCTATTTTTGGGGGAACCCCACGCCATTTTTTATTTTTTATTTTGGCGTAAGGTTCCCCTTAAAATCCATACCAGACCTGAAGGGCCTGTTAATGGAGTTTGGGGGGGGGGGGGCACCCATTTTTTGTGTTTGGGGTTCCCCTTAATATTCGTACCAGACCCAAAGGCCTGGTAATGGACTGGGGGGAACCCATGTTGTTTTTTTAATGACTTTTATCTGTATTGCCGGGACCAGACAATTCATTATAGCCGTGAGTAGTTTTAAATGACTTTTTTTCCTTTAGAAATGTCATTTTGTGCAGGCACTTTTCTAAGCATGGGAAACGTGAGCTACTTTACAGGCATACTATAGACATTACCCAGGTATGAAATTTAAAGGAATATTTTGCTTTTATTGTTTCATGTTAACAATTATTAAAATCACTGCTCCAGAAAAAATGACAGTTTTTAAAACTTTTTTTGCAATGATACATGTCCCCTGGGGCAGGACCCAGGTCCCCAAACACTTTTTATGACAATAACTTGCATATCAACCTTTAAAATTAGCACTTTTGATTTCTCCCGAAAAGCCAATGTTCGAGTCTAACTCATGTTCGACCCGAACATAAAGCTTATCACTATTAAAAAAATATTATTTGTGCGCTCTGGACACGACAACTTACGCCATTTGAGTCTCTGTGCCACCTCAAAACGCCACAAAGGCACCTGATCTCTCTTCTGTACAACCTCTTAATGGAAGGCCAGTCGCAAACACCATCCCCGCTGCAGCTCGCCTGGAACAAAGATCTCCAAGCCTCCCTGTCAGCGGAGGACTGGCACACTATCTATGAATTTGCTCATAAGGGCTCCGCGAGTGTGGCTGTCCAAGAGAACGGCTACAAAGTGATTACCAAGTGGTACAGAACCCTGTCGCGCCTTCATAAATTCTCTCCTAATATCCCCGACACCTGCTGGAGATGTGGTGCGGGAGTGGGGACTATGCTTCATGTGTGGTGGGAGTGTGGCGCCCTTCAACCTTTTTGGAGGGAGGTCCACGACCTCATCTCACATGTCACTACCTATACCCTGGATTACACTCCTTCTCAATTCCTTCTGCATCACTCATCGATCCCCAAAAAACACTATTTCAAGTCCCTGGCCATGCACATGGTCAATGCTGCCAGGGTTTGCGTTCCCAGACATTGGCGCTCTACTGATGTTCCGACAATCAGAGAATGGCTGGCCCGGATCTCTTTAATAAAAGAAATGGAGGAGCTGATTCACATTTCCCAAGACAGAGTGCAGAAGTTCTCCTTTACTTGGGCTTGTTGGAACCACTTTGTTACCACTGACCGCTACGGCCAATATGTTTCTTGAATCAACGGATATGATGGAGCTCCCTCCTCCCATCAGTTTGGTGGGGGGGGGCAGGCATGGACCCATTCCCCCTACTCCCTCTTTCCCTGTCCATTCCCTTCTGTGCTCCTGCTTCGGATCTATCTGCCCCCTTCCATCTCTCTTCTCCCCTCTTCCTTCCCCGCTCCTTCCTTTCTGTCTTTTCTTTTTTTCCACAAAGACCATTTCCCCCTAGTACTTACACGATATGACACACTTTAAATAATGACCGAGATTGAGGCCTTGCACCGTCCCCCCTTCTTGTGGGGGGGGGGTGTGGGGGGAGGGGAAAATAGAAAGTTAGGATCCTCCGCCCTCTTCCGCTTATTTAACATGCTACACCTCATGCTTGGTTTAAACATGTTGATTGATGCCTCTCTGTGGTGTTTTGTACTATACTGTCTTCATGTTCTTCTGTTTTGTGATAATTACCTTGTCATGTATCTCATGCTATACTTTGCATAAATAAAAATCTTTTATGAAAAAAAAAAATATATATATATATTATTTGTGGACAAAGATCAACAAATCCAAGCACCTCGTCCCATATAATGCAAAATGAGTAAAGGTTAAAAAAAAGGGTACCTAGGGAACCCAGGGACTATTTAAATGGTGCTAGTAGAAATATAATCAACAACAAGGGAATGTAGAAAAATAGAAAATCATTTTATTTTTAGCAGATAATAAAAAAAACAAAACATCAATCAAGATGAAAGAAATACATGATCTTCAAAGGCATATTAGGAACACCAATTTGAGCATTGATTTGTGTACTTGCTCGACATGTTTCGCTCTATAGAGAGCTTCCTTAGGAGCTTTCGAATAGGCAATGCTAGACATCAAAGAGAACAAATAATTACATTTAATAGGTGAATATATTGATCAACAATATAGATGCAGGAGATAACTGCATGACATTGTATTAAGATATATAAAAAATACATGATTTGAGTAAATACAAAGAATGTTGCTCATGACCTAAATGCACACCAATTGGCGCCAGCCAGACTTACCACAAGTAAAAGAAGTTCCTTTTTATACAGAAAAATGGATGGAAAATATAGGTAAACCAACACCCAGACGGCTGATAAACAGTGGAAACCAAAATTCCAAGGGGCACCGACAAGCTAAATCAGGGCCATAGCATATCAAAGAGCCTAAAGGAAAATTAGAATAAAGTATGTGTAACCAACAGTAGATGATTGGCACATGCAAGGCCAATGCATAGGTGAATGGATGAAAATGTCATGAATACCTGGCTGGGTCATATAGTTCAATAGAACCAATGCGATTGACCAAAAGAAGGAATCAATTGGTAAAAGGAGCTGTGGAGATGTTACCCAGAACTTGTGTTCAGATGAATCAGTGCCACAGCTATTTGGTATCTAATAAAAAAAAAATAAAAAAATAAATATATAAGTATATATATAAGGGGAAGTAAACTACCTTTCCAGTAGGACCAAAAAATATTAATTAGATTTGCAACACACAATCATTGTGAAAGATGTCACCCAAAAGTATATAGGTTGCCTGGCGGAGGTTTGTGTTTTCCAGATGGAGATAAGATAACCATCCACTGAATCAGAAGCCAGGAGAGCCTGCTTGTACCTTTTATATGTCTGGTATGGTTTGAACAATTTGCGACTGGGAACACCGCGCTATTTGTATACCATTGCGGCGGCATCAGACCTACGTGACTCATGAGATCGCAGCAATCCCTCATGTGATACATCAGCTGGCTAATGAGGGCGAACGGCCAGCGTCCGCCCACAGACCAATGGGACACGGCCTGCATGTGCGGCGCTACTACGAGCCGTCGACATTTTGGTTGCTGGAAAGAAAAAACCACCACGATCTGATTAAGGGAATAATGTGCACAAAATAGTTGAAAAAATGGTGCATGAAATAAGGAACAAAGAAAAAATACAGAACGAGAGGGGGAGAGGACGTCACATGGTCAAAAAATTAGGGACCAGAGTGAGCAAAATTTGGGATTGGTCAACCCATTTGCTGCATAATGTTCCTACGTGTCCGTACGGTCCTGTTCAGTCAGTCAGGAATCACAAGGAATAGGACTCCACACAGTACAACAGTAGTCCGGGAGATATGGTCAGTTTAAATGAACTGTTGAAAAAATGTAAATAAGTATAAATAAACATTATACATTATGAATGTATACTGGCTGGTCAATTTTGACCAAAGTGAATCAAATGAATGGCAAACCAAGAATAGAGGTGCCAAGTACTATTTAAAATAACAAAAGAGGCCGCACCAAGTTTGTGCACTGATGAACAACAAAATTTGTTACATAGATCAAATGGGTACAAATTAACACATAATGCACATGGTAATACAAAAATGGATATGTTAAATATGTAGAACAACAACAGCGACACATATTGTACATAATACAAATAAATTGGAAAAAGGAGAAGGGTGAAAGATAAATGAACAGACTGGAAAAGAAAAAAATACAATATAATAATACTGAACTGGTACTGTATGAAATTATAAAAAAGGTTTGAAACCGAATGCTTCATTTAAGCCTGGAGGGACCAATGCGGATAAAGAGTGTATTGCATAAGATATACAATGCCAATGGATTGGCAGGTCACCGAGAAGGTCGGTTTGTGGACACTTCCATTTGGAAGTGCTATTGTGGTGGAAAAATGGATATAGCAACAAAAAGGACAGGTGAAGTTTTGGGGCAATAATGACTACGAACCAAACGGTCCCGAAGGGAACGTGATTTTTTAAAAGTGATTTGAGGATCGTTTTGAATGTATTTTGATACCGTATTGTCGCTCATTAGTAGAGTTGAGCGGACACCTGGATGTTCGGGTTCGGACCCGAACTTTAAATAAAAAGTTTGGGTTCGGGAACCCGAACCCGAACTCCGAACCCCATTGAAGTGAATGGGACACGGACTTTTAGTAAAAAAAAAAAAAAAATGCGCGGAGGTCCCCGCAAATTCAATAACCAGACCCTTTAGGTCTAGTATGGATATTAAGGGGAACCCCGCCGTCAATTAAAAAAAAAATGACGTGGTGTTTCCTCCCAAATATCCATAACCAGACCTTTCAGGTCTAGTGTGGATTTTAAGGGGAACTCCACCCCAAATTAAAAAAAAAATGGCACAGAGTTCCCCCTAAAATCCACACCAGACCCCTTATCCGAGCACGTTGACCTGGCCGGCCGCAGAAAAGAGGGGGGGACAGAGTGCGGCCCCCCTTTCCTGAACCGCACCAGGCCACATGCCCTCAACATTGGGAGGGTGCTTTGGTGTGCCCCCCAAAGCACCTTGTCCCCATGTTGATGGGGACAAGGGTCTCATCCCCACAACCCTTGCCCGATGGTTGTGGGGGTATGCGGGCAGGGGGCTTATCAGAATCTGGAAGACCCCTTTAACAAAGAGGACCCCCAGATCCTGCCCCCCTGTGTGAAATGGTAATGGGGTACACTGTACCCCTACCATTTCACGAAGGAAGTGTAAGTAATAGTTTTTTTTTAAAAACACACACACCGTAGAACAAGTGGTTAAAGGGGTATTTATTGACAAAAGTGTAAGGTCAACTTATCTGAATCCTTACCCCCTTTGGTGGCCCATTTAAAAAAAAATTATGGTGGGAGGTAATGGGTAGATGTTTTGGACGGGTAATCCTCTCCACTTCCATGAGAGCTGTTTGCATAAATAATGTGTGAGACTTTGGCCAGCCGCTCCGTACTTACACTATTGGCAGCCCAGTGGACAGGTAAGAAGTATCATAATTAAAAATATGGATACACACTGTCCAAATT
Source organism: Rana kukunoris (assembly GCA_029574335.1). Lineage (NCBI taxonomy): Eukaryota > Metazoa > Chordata > Amphibia > Anura > Ranidae > Rana > Rana kukunoris. Next base: position 168,709,241 of record CM056052.1, read on the forward strand.
GACATTCATAAATTACATTTCATAAATCAAGATAATTAGAGACCAAAAATTCTTTGTTAACTCCTTGCCGACCGCTCACCGTCATATTACTGCGGGACGGTGGCACTGCTACGCGAGAGCCCGTAGCTATACGTCTGCTCTTTAGCGGCCGCTAGCCCCGCTCGCCCCCGAGTCCCGCACCCATGCCCGGCGGGTACGATTGCCACCGGGCACACGCGATCGCTCGTTACAGAGCGGGGAACGGGAGCTATGTGTGTAAACACATAGCTCTCGTTCCGGACAATGTATGAACAGAAGATCAGTGATTTCCCCCAGTGAGTCCACCCCCCCATACAGTTAGAACACACCCAGGAACACACTTAACCCCTTCCCCTCCCCCTAGTGTTAACCCCTTCACTGCCAATGGCATTTTTATAGTAATACAATGCATTTTTATATCATTGATCGCTATAAAAATGCCAATGGTCCCAAAAATGTGTCAAAAGTGTCCGAAGTGCCCGCCATAATGTTGCAGTACTGAAAAAAAATGCTGATCGACGCCATTACTAGTAAAAAAAAAAAATATTAATAAAAATGCCATAAAACAACCCCCTATTTTGTAAACGCTATAACTTTTGCGCAAACCAATCAATAAACGCTTATTGCAATTTTATTAATGAAAAATATGTAGAAGAATACGTATCGGCCTAAACTGAGGACATTTTTTTTTTTATATATTTTTGGGGGATATTTATTATAGCAAAAAGTAAAAAAATATTGAATTTTTTTCAAAATAGTCGCTTTATTTTTCTTTATAGCGCAAAAAATAAAAACCGCAAAGATGATCAAATACCACCAAAAGAAAGCTCTATTTGTGGGAAAAAAAAGGACACCAATTTTTTTGGGAGCCACGTCACACGAGAGCGCAATTGTCAGTTAAAGCGACGCAGTGCCGAATCACAAAAAGTGCTCTGGTCATTGGACAGCAATATGGTCCGGGGAAAAAGTGGTTAAAGAATAAATGAAAAGCTACCATGAGTTTTTTCATAAGGAGCCAGACAAGCAGGAAGTGTGGAGTTCAGTAAGGGATTACAGCAACTTCTAAGCAAAAATGGACATGGAGGACATGAAAGCAGGACTGCTATAAGGTAAAGCAAGCTATTTAGCATTAAAGCGGAGTTCCACCCTTAAAATCACTTTTTTCATTACATCCAGCATACTGGCGTCAGCGCCAGTATGCTGTTTTTTTTTTTTTTAATGCTCGTACTTACTGTTTCTCCCAAATTTAACTTCCTGGCGCACCGCGGTGTGTCGCCGCTAAAAGGCGTCACGCCTTCCGGAAACAGCCGATTAGCATTCGGCGCCTGCGCATAGACCCAGGAGCTGACTGCGCAGGCGCCGAAAATAGCCGGTCCTAGTTCGGGTTTTTCCGGAGGGCGTGACGCGCTATATACGGCGCCTGCGCAGTCAGCTCCTGGGGCTGTGCGCAGGCGCCGAGTAAAAGCCGAATGCTAATCGGCTGTTTCCGGAAGGCGTGACGCCTTATAGCGGCGACACTCCGCGGTGCGCCAGGAAATTAAATTTGGGAGAAACAGTAAGTACGAGCTTTAAAAAAAAAAAAAAACAGCATACTGGCGCTGACGCCAGTATGCTGGATGTAATGAAAAAAGTGATTTTAAGGGTGGAACTCCGCTTTAAATAGTTTTTCCTTTACTGATCCTTTAAAGACTCCATTGTCTTGGGTGTTTAACAGACTACAATGCCCACAGTGCTACCGTGCTACCCAAAGTGCATTGCATCATGCACAGCCTTCTGGGAGAAGCTACTTAAAGGAAGGGGAGGCTTGCATCCGGCCTCTTGGGATGGCAACTTCTATCAAGCAGGAAGCCTGTGCTGAGGCCTGATTCAAGGAAGCCTAGGCCTCAGAAGCCTGTGCCTATAGTTGCCAGCGCAGATCGCCTATCCTGAGGGGGATCCTTGATGCAGTGTTTGGCCTATGTTCCACGGCAACCAGGGTCGCCTGTTCAACAGCACTTTGTGACGACTGCGCGGAGGAGGACCAGAGACTGGCAATTGCGTAGAGACCGAGAATCAGGACACTACAGACAGAGAGGCGAGGCCTCATTGGGTGAGAAGGGCACCGGCCCAACAATATAATAACTGTATCACAGGAAGGTGGATCTGATAGACTCACCATTGTTGTTTGGAAGTTAACACTCCACGTGCAGGGATACAGTGCATCCGACTGTGACTGTGCATTTAAGGAATCGACGCTTGTGTCGCCAGCATGCCATATTTACTTTGAATGTTTGTTTTCCATTTTTACTTATACCTATTGGATTACAAATTGTCAACATGCACAAACTAATGCTAGTGAAGACTTCAGTTAGCCGGAAGGAAGCATTACAGAACAGGATTACAGTCTTACTAAGAACTGCCCACTAGGGGGAGCTAAATAATTATAGACTCATATACATAGCATAATTATCCTATACTCATTTTGTACAGTATTTTGGTTCCTGATAACAAAAAAACCTGGGGAATGCCCAGGGAATAACCAAAATTAACCTGTCTAACAGTATGCGTTAAAAACAGGGGTTTTGTCCGCATGCATTTGCAAACGCATGCGTGGGCCACAGAGCCACACCAAGGCACCCTGTTATCTGTGGTCCTAACACTAAACAGTGTCCCCACAATGGAGGCACATGCATTCTAATGGATAGATAGGGGCAGGTGGACTAAAGGGGAGCCACCCCTCCTTAACCGCTTGCCGACCAGCCGCCGCAGTTATACGGCGGCAGGTCGGCACTCCTGCGCGAGAGCCCGTAGCTCTACGTCGCTACTTTCGACGGCCACTAGGGGGCGCGTGCGCGCCGCCGGCGGCCCGCACGCGCGCCCCCGCTTGCCCCCGAGTCCCATGCGTGTGCCCGGCGGGCACGATCGCCGCCGGGCACAGGCGATCGCTCGTTACAGAGCGGGGAATGGGAGCTGTGTGTGTAAACACACAGCTTTCGTTCCTGTCAGCAGGGGAAACGCTGATCTCCTGTTCATACAATGTACGGAAGATCAGTGATTTCCCCTAGTAAGTCCACCCCCCCATACAGTTAGAACACAAATAGGAACACACTTAACCCCTTCCCTGCCCCCTAGTGTTAACCCCTTCACTGCCAATGGCATTTTTATAGTAATCCAATGCATTTTTATAGCATTGATCGCTAAAAAAATGCCAATGGTCCCAAAAATGTGTCAAAAGTGTCTGAAGTGTCCGCCATAAGGTCGCAGTACTGAAAAAAAACGCTGATCACCGCCATTACTAGTAAAAAAAATAATAATAATAAAAATGGCATAAAACTACCCCCTATTTTGTAAACGCTATAACTTTTGCGCAAACCAATCAATAAACGCTAATTGCGATTTTTTTAATGAAAAATATGTAGAAGAATACGTATCGGCCTAAACTGAGGAAAAGTTTTTTTATATATTTTTGGGGGATATTTATTACAGAAAAAAGTAAAAAATATTGCATTTTTTTCAAAATAGTCGCTTTATTTTTGTTTATAGCGCAAAAAATAAAAACCGCAGAGATGATCAAATACCACCAAAAGAAAGCTCTATTTGTGGGAAAAAAAAGGACACCAATTTTGTTTGGGAGCCACGTCGCACGACCGCGCAATTGTCAGTTAAAGCGACGCAGTGCCGAATCGCAAAAAGTGCTCTGGTCGTTGGGCAGCAATATGGTCCGGGGCTAAAGTGGTTAAAGGTGCAGGAGCACACCAAACACTCAAGCATATAGCACAATGGCTGCAAAGGTGTTGCTGGACCAATACAAGCACCACAGGTATTGTGGTTCCTGAGAGCTGAGTGAGGCCTAATGGAGAGGTACTCCAGTACTGGTAGTACTGTATTGGGGAAATCCCTCCACCGCGTTCTTACACAGGTCTGATTTTGGTCTGTATTACTTAAACTTGTTCTTAATCTTTATCATTGACTCTTGCAGGGCCCTGTAAGAAGTCAACTGTTGTTGTTTAACTCCGTTTCATTTTTTTCTCTACCAAGTAAACACTTCTTGGTTAAACTGCATTTTGTGTGGAGCCTTATCCATTTGGAAAGGTGGTCAGCATAAGGTAATCACATTTAATTGTATCTGTATCACTGTATGATATCATTGTGGTTCCCAACTGCCAGTGGGTTCCACAATCATTGTGTTGTCCAGTTGTGCCAAGGGAGGGTTCGAGCCAAAATTCTGGGTTTGAGAGGCAGAGCGTAGACCCAAAATCTAAACCAGCAGCTCCTACAGGGGGTAGTGCTACAATAAAATTTGGACACATTTTAGGGGGTGTTTAGGGTAAGCCCAAAAATGTAGCTGACAAAAAACATTACGTTATTAGGCTAGGTGTGTATGGGCCCAGGATAGCATACTGGGGAGGTTAGTGAAGGAAAATATACATGTAGGCCAAAAATGGAGCAGCCATATTACAATATTGCTAATGATGGAATCAAGATCTGAATACAATACATTAGCAAACATGAAATACATAAAATGTGATGTTAAAGGAAAAAACGTACTCATATGCGTACACACAATCTTTTTTCTGCATGAAAAAAAATGTCGTTTTTAAAATGATCGTGTATGGGCTTCTCATTGTTTTTCATCTTCTCAAAAACGACAAAAAAAAAAAAAATTCCAGCATGCTGCATTTTTTCACGTTGTTTTAAAAAAAACATTTTTGGGGTTGTAAAAAATTATCGTGTTCATGTTTTAAACCTGTGCATGCTCAGAAGCAAGTTATGAGACGCGAGCGCTCGTTCTGGTAAAACTACCATTCAAGTAAGCACATTAATTACGCTGTAACAGACAAAAAAGCGCAAATCGTCTTTTACTAACAAGGAATCAGCTAAAAGCAGCCCAAAGGCCAATAGAACTTCCCCTTTAGAGTGTCGTCGTATGTGTTGTACGTCACCGCGCCTTGTTCATCTTTTTTAAAAAACAATGGTGTGTGGGCAACAACGTTTTTAATGATGAAGTTGGAAAAACAAAGTTTTTTTTAATACCGAAAAATGATCGTGTGTATGCGGCAATATAGTCCTTCTGCAGCACTTGAGAAATGGCTGAACAGTTCTCTGGAATAATGAGTCCCAGAGCCTGGGGTAGATACCAGTAGTAAACTTGAGGTCCTGGAGACCTCTCCCCGCTGCCAAGTACCACAAGGTGGCTATGAGCCTTTGCTCTAGAGCAGGGGTGGCAAACTCAAATTCATCAGGGGCCACATTAGCAGTATGGTTGCCCTCAAAGGGCCGGTTGTATCTGTAAGACTATGTGTCCACTATTATCATAAATAATTGTCACTGCATTTGTTTATTACTGGTTTTATGAATCGCAGGGTTCAGGAGTTTGATGCGTACGAAATGCAGGATACAGGAGTATGCTATGGACCTTGTGCAATATCTGACCTCTGCACCCTCCACTCTCCCATCCACCCTGGGATGGGATGGGGTGGGATGGGGTCGGGATGGGGGTGGATGAGGTGGGGTGGGGGGGTGCCGTAGGATGGGGTGGTCTAGGATGGCATGGGGTGGGGGTGGAGTGGGATGGGATGGGGTAGGATGGGATGGGGGTGGGGTAGGATGGTATGGAATTAGATGGGATGGGGGATCGTGGGGGGATGGTGGGGTGGGATGGGATGGGCTAACTGACATACATGGACCTACCTGACATACACAATGACTTCACCTACCTGACATACACTGACCTCACCTACCTGACATATATAGACCTACCTGACATACATAGACCTACCTAACATACATGGACCTACCTGACATGCATATACCTACCTGACATACACTGACTTCACCTACCTGACATACATGGACCTACCTGACATACATGGATCTACCTGACATACATGGATCTACTTGACATACACAATGACTTCACCTACCTGACATACATGTAACATGGACCTACCTGACATACACCCATCATGTGTCATGGCAGCCAGCTAGAGAGGAGGAGAAGAGGAGAGGAGGAGAGGGGGAGTGGAGAGCCGCCCACCCGAGCCGGTGTGCTGTCATAATCTGCTTTCTATTGCATGGTGTGGAGGAGGCTTGTAATTGCTGCCTTCTGGAGTCTGCGGCGCCTATGATGGACAATACACATCCCGCAGTCCGGGGATTGGATGTCCGGGACGTCCATCATAGGAGCCGGGTGTACCAAGATGGCCGACCGCTCCGGAGCTAGCCCGAAGCTGCAGCCTTTCCTAAGGCTGAGGCAGCGGTGAGCTCCGCGGATCATGGATCAGTCACGATCCGTTATACCACTAGTGGCAACGGATGGCCCGTTGGGCGGGCCACATGGCAAGGTCTGGCGGGCCGGATTAGGCCCGCGGGCCTTGTGTTTGCCACCCCTGCTCTACAGTAATGGCAAGCCTCATGCATGTGTCCTGCTTCTTAATAAAGGGGTCCATCATCCGGAGATAATTCTTAAAATCATCTGTCCATAATGCCACGCAGAGTCTGCTCCAGCAGAAACACAACGGGGATTGTATCTCTGGTGCATGCATTGTCAGGGCTCACCATCCTTGTGGCATGCTCAAATGATGACTGTACAGTGCATGCATCCTTTATGAGCAGCCATTGGTGTGGGGGGAAAAAAGCAGAGCCGGCCTAAGCCTGTCGTTGTGTCATACTCACACAGGTACTGGTTGATGGCCCTCTGCTGCATGTGCAGCTGCTGCAGCATTGACAAAGTCGAGTTCCACCTGGTGGGGATATCACAAATCAGGCAGTTTACGGGCAGGTGGAATTGAGGACATGTGCCAGGCATACCACATGTGTCAGCTTTCCCTGTCTAAGGGCGGACAGGAGGTTTGTGCTATTATCACTCACCATCATTCCTGGCTCCAGCTGGCATGGCGTGAACCACCTCTGGGCCTGTCCCTGCAGAGCTGCAAGAATCTCTGCTCTAGTGTAGTTCCTGTCCCCTAGACACACCAGCTGAAGCACTGCATGGCACCTTTTAGCCTGACTCATTGACAGCTATTTGAACACTTAGGGGGTTTTTGAGGTTCATGCGACAATTCAGCAGAGGAGGGCATGGAGGAGGAGGGAGAGCTGACGAATCTGGCATCATCACCAGCTGTATGAAGAAGTGGGGGCACAACAAGCTGCAGCACTGAGCCCTGCCCTGCATCCTTCCAAGTTGCAAGCAGAGTTACCCAGCATGCTGTCAACAAAATATATCATCCCTGCCCATAGTTGCTGGACCATGTGTCAGCAGTAACTTGGACTTTGAGGCTTACTGTCTTGCCCAACGATGCCACAACATTGCCTTCCACATGATGATAGAGAGATGGAATGGCCTTATGTGAAAAGAAAGAACAGCACATTGTGCAAATTCACAGAAGTGGGGAAGAGTCCAGGCGGAAAGGCAGAAGTTGTAGAGCCAGCAGCTTTGACAAGTTTGCATTTAGACGCTGGGCATGTGGGTGGTAGGCACAGTATTTTTTTTTCTGCTGCAGCAGATGGGGCAGAGAGATTTTCTGGCTATAGTCTACAGCTGGTGGTATGCTGCTGGCTGATGTGCTGCAAGGATCTGGGACAACCTACGCTATACCACCATCCCTGTCAGTGGAGGCTGCTGAAAGGTCATGAGGTATAGCAGGGACAGACTGAGGTGAGTAAGAAAGAGAGACAGATTTGTGTGGTTTTAGGTGCTTTTGTCAACAGGCTGAGTGGTGGAAGGTTAAATGCCTTGTCAGGCATGTAGTACCCAAATGGTTGGTGTTTTTGCCACTCTTGATGCGCTTGAGACAAAGTTTAAAAATAGCAAGTGTAATCAGTTGCACATGTACAAAAAAAAGGCCCAGACAGCAGAGCTGTGGCAAGTGGGCCATGAGATAACAGCTCCACAATGTGATGGCATAGGGTGGCTGCTCTTCCATGATGGCTGCCTGGTTGGGGTTGTGCTTTACCCTCACTTTCATCCTATGCTCTATCTGGCACCCAAGTCAAGTCAGTGACCTCATCATCATCATCCCCTCAATCCTCATTACCACTGGGGACAACTTAGCAATACGCTGTAGCTAGGGGAACATGACTGCTAATTTGTGTACCGGTGTTCTCCCCTCGCTGTAGGCTCATGTTCCTGTCTACCTCAACCTCAGACTCAGAACCAACACCTGAATAAAGTAATGGCTGTGCATCGTCAAGGAGCAAGTGGCTGACGCTGTGCACAAATAACTCTGCTGACTCCTCCATGCCTGATGTTGGAGCTATAGCAGGGAAAGCTGTGGACAAGGAGGCAGGTTTTGTCCCTCTGGTAGCTGCAGGGGACTGCGCACTAGTCTCTGCTTGGGTGATGGAGGATGAGGATGGTTTAGTAAGTCAGTCCACCACCTCCTCTGCATGCTGTGGCTGGAAAGCATGGACACCATCACTAAACAGAGGGAATGATGCCCTGCCTGAGGACTGACCACTACCACCTTTGCCTATGGACACATACACTGCTGGCCCCCTTCCAGTGATATGGGATAGTCTGCCTCTCCTTGCTGTCCTCCCAGACATAAACGGGGGGTGCTTATTAACAAAATATAATAAAGATGTGTAAATGTGAACGTGGATGCACTTTAATCAGTGGAAAGTGGTGTTTGGTGCACTTTAATTTGAGTATTCATGACAAAGACACACTATATGGCGGTAAACTTGAAGTAACACACAGAACTATATGGCATTAAACTTGCAGTAACGCACAGAACTATATGGCGTTAAACTTGCATTAATACAAAGAACTATATGGTGATAAACTTGCAGTAACGCTCAGAACTATATGGTGTTAAACTTGCAGTAACACACAGAAATATATGACGTTAAACTTGCAGTAATGCAATGAAATATATGGCCTTAAACTTGCATTAAAGCACTGAAATATACACTGTTAAACTTGCAGCAATGCACATAACTATATGGTGTTAAACTTTTAGTAATACAATGACATATACAGCGTTAAACTTGCAGTAACGCACAGAACTATATGGTCTTAAACATGCAGTAACACACAGAACTATATGGTGTTAAACTTGCAGTAATGCACAGAACTATATGGCATTAAACTTGCAGTAACGCACAGAACTATATTGCATTAAACTTGCAGTAACACACAGAGCTATATGGCATTAACCTTGCGATAACGCAATGAATAATATAGCCTTAAACTTGCAGTAACTCACTGAAATATACAGCGTTAAACTTGCAGCAACGCACAGAACTATATGGCATTAAACTTGCAGTGACGCAATGAAATATACAGCGTTAAACTTGCAGTAATGCACAGAACTATATGGCGTTAAACTTGCAGTAATGTACAGAACTATATGGTGTTAAACTTTCAGTAACGCAATGAAATATATGGCGTTAAAGCGGAGTTCCACCCAAAATTGGAACTTCCGCTTAACCCACTTCCCTCCCCCTTACATGCCACATTTGGCATGTAATTTTTTTTGGGGGGGAGTGGGGGCTTCAGGAGGAGTGGGACTTCCTGTCCCACTTCCTGCTTCCGCCGAGGGGCTGGTTAGGCGAATAAGCATAATCGCCTACAGCAGCCCCTCCCTGTAGGCGATTGCATGGGACACTGACAGGTCCCATGCGATCGCCTGTCCAATCAGCGGCGGGCCGTGCTGCTCGCACATGCGCAGTGGGTGCCCGGCCGTGAAGCTGAAGGCTGTCACGGTCGGGTGCCCACACTTAGGATGAAGACTCCGGCCGGGGAGGGGGGGAGAGGAGCGGACCCCCCGGCCGGCGCGTCACTAGATCGTGGAGCAGAGTGTGTGTTTATTAAAAGCCAGCAGCTACACGTTTTGTAGCTGCTGACTTTTAATAAACACTAAATTTGGCTGGAACACCCCTTTAAACTTGCAGTAATGCAATGAAATATATGGCGGTAAACTTGCTGTAATGTACAGAACTATATGGCATTAAACTTGCAGTAACACAATGAAGTATATGGCGTTAAACCTGCAGTAACGCAAAGGAATATACAGCGTTAAATTTGCAGTAATGCACAGAACTATATGCGGTTTAACTTGCAGAAACGCACAGAAAATAACTGTGTTAAATGGTCACTACACTCACACTGAATGAGCTATCCTTACATTCACACTAATGTAAAGATGACTGGTGGTCGCACTACACTCACAATGACTGAACCATCCCTACATTAACACTAATGTAAAGATGAATGGTTGCACTACACTCACAATGACTGTACTATCCCTACGTTCACACTAATGTAAAAATGACTGGTGGTCACACTTACAATGAATGAACTATCCCTACATTGACACTAATGTAAAGATGAATGGTCGCACTACACTCAATGACTGTACTATCCCTACATTGACACTAATGTAAAGATGGATGGTTGCACTACACTCACTGAACTATCCCTACATTGACACTAATGTGAAGATGAATGGTGGTCTCACTACACTCACAATCACTGAACTATCCCTACATTAACACTAATGTAAAGACTACACTTACACTGAACTATCCCTAGATGCACACTAAACAGATTTTCTACTGACAGTAAAATCAGAATAGCACACTAATGCCACTTTGTTTTTTAAAACGTCATTTAAATTGATCGTGTGTGGGCAAAACGTTGTTTTTTGTCTTAAAAAAAACTACCAAAAAAAAATTCCAACATGCTTGAATTTTTTGTGTCGTTTTTCAAAACGTCGTTTTTTGTGTCATAAAAAGTGATGGTGTGTGGGCAAAACAACGTTTTTAAACCCGCGCATGCTCAGAAGCAAGTTATAAAACGGAGCTTCAATGGAAAAGAGTGCCGTCGAACGTGGTGTACGTCACCACGCTTTGCTAGAGCTTTGTAGAAAAACGATGGTGTGTATGCAACGTCGTTTTGGAAAATGAAGTTTGAAAAACGTCGTTTTTTTTCATGATTAAAACGTCGTTTTTTTTCATCGCGAAAAACGACCGTGTGTATGCGGCATAACTGTCTAATAGCCCGGTTCTATCTCTCTCCACTCTGTTATCAAACTACAAATGGCCACTATAGAAAAAATACTTTTATAGTGTGGGGCAGGATTAAGAGCAGTGAGCCATGATTGGATACAGTCATCGTGGAATTGTACAATAATGGCTCTGGCAGTGCTCTGTGCCCTGATTGGTCAGCCAATCAGAGCTTTCACTGCACTGTGCGATGACGCAGTGCATTGTGGTCATTCAGCAGGTGGAACAAACGGTCAAACAACCTTTTAATTTGGTTGGCCCGAACTCATGCTCGGTCCGAACCGTAGTGAACGATGAGAGGGTTTGCCCATGCAATCAGATTTTTTCTTCCATTTTGTAACTATGTCACTAGGACAGTTCAAGGTGAAATGTGGAAGAGCAGAAATCAATCCCAAAGTCCTTTACTCAAGCTTATATTAACAAACCCCAAATGATACCATTAATACATAGCAAATGTACATAAAGAAAAGATTGAATAAAAGAACAATTCAGGGAACTAGAACAGGGCTATTTTCGGTCCTGCCAAAGGGAGATTGATTTCTATGCATGGTACATCCCATTACTGTAGTGAATAAAAAGTATTATTTCATCTTAGTAATTGCTGACTCTCTGTGTCATTGGGTTATGTTACATGACCCCTTTTCTGTAATGTCTTTCTTTCGGAATCACGCTATGCTATATTTAGTGAATAGGATGTACTATCCTGACTCAATGCACAAATCAGTAAAGATAAGCAGTGATGGCATTTACATTCGCTGAGCATTGCTAGGCAATACTTGCAGATCCCCAGATGGCTTTTCTGTTACTTGGCTACATTTGCAGAACTTTCAAAAAGAGAAAAGCACATAACAGCTAATATGATGTCTGCAAGATTAATGGAAATTTGTATTTTAACTGTGTCGTATTTGTTAGCAAATGCTTGTCCTTCCATTTGTGAATATACAGTATCCTCCCATAACTACACTATGTACAGCAATCTACAAAACCACTACTTTCTAGTAAATGTTTTTTGCCTTTCATATTGATTTCTTTTTCATTTTACACAACCGATTTTTACTAAAAGGTTCTTGTTCCTGTTGGTATATGTAAGAAATTTTAGCTAAAATAGTACATAAAGTTAACATTTATATTGCATATATTCAGAACCTTCAAATAAGCCTAAAGCTATGAAGGCTAAATGTGACCCGGTTGCTAAACTCAGTCAGGATAAAAGATCTTCAAAAAAGAAAATAAATACGTCATCTGCTGCCCATGTCACTGAATACCATTTTAATCAAGAGAAATCACCCTCTTATTATGTTGGCCCACACTGTTCTCCAAGGTTCCTCCTCTTGACCCATGCTTCACTATTGTGTCCTGTAATGACATATGTGTCAGAGGGAAAAAAACATTGAGTGCAGAAAGAGGACAAGGTGATCTAGAAAGGCTTTGGAATAAAATAAACCTTAAAGGTGTTGTAAAGGATCAATTTATTTTTTTTAAATAACAAACATGTCATACTTAAAGCGGAGGTTCACCCTAAATATACTGTTTCCCATGCGTTAGCGCCAATGCTGTTTTTTTTTTGTTAATTGCCCCACTTACTGTGTAATCTTTAATTTCGATTTATTTCCCCCCGCGGTGGATGGTGCCGCTATAGCCGTCACGGCTTCCAAAAATATCCGATTTAGGACTCGGGTATTTCCGGCGCTATGCGGCACCTGCGCACAGACCTAGGAGCTGACTATGCAGGCGCCGTATTTCTCTGAGTCCTATTTCGGTGGGCATGACGTGCCATAGGACTCGGAGAAATACGGTGCCTGCGCAGTCAGCTCCTAGGTCTGTACGCAGGCGCCGCATAGCGCCAGAAATACCCGAGTCCTAAATCGGGTATTTTCGGAAGCCGTGACGGGCTATAGTGGCGCCATCCACCATGGGGGAAATTAATCGAAATTAAAGATTACACAGTAAGTGGGGCATTTAAAAAAAAAAAAACAGCATACTAGCGCTGACGCCAGTATGCTGAACCTCCTCTTCAACTCCACTGTGCAACTCGTTTTGCACAGAGTGGCCCCGATCCACCTGTTCTGGGGTCCCTCAGCGGCTCTCGCGGCTCCTCTCTACATTAGATAACCCCCTAAGAGAAGTGTTCTTCTAAGGGGGTTACCTTTCGGGCACACTCCCAAATCATTCATTAGGCGCCCATAGCAACCCTTAAAATAACAAGAAGTAAGGAGAAACCTCCCCAGTGAGAATCAGTGGCAGACAGAGTCACCAAGGAGTCCCTGTGCAAAACCAATTTTTGGGCCCTGCCTTCAACCACTGGCCAAATAAAAACACCACTTTACTGGGTATTAATGTATAGCTAGATGTGCACAATTTGCACAAGTTGTATGTCACCCCTTTTTGAAACACAAACAGGAATACAAATCTGAAAAATACACCAACACTTCTCTACTTTTCTAATGGAAGGTGTTTGTCTTGCTATGTGTGTCTCCATAAGAAATATTAAACCTTACATCCTGTCCCAGTGAGAGGGAGAGGGGAAGGGAGAGGAAACTAACCAAACTATTCAAAACAAAAAAGGCTTGGATGGGGCTAGGCTTTAATAGTGTTGTACATTCCAGGATGCTGGATGCTTCCTTTCTGGTTACCTAAACATGATGTGTACTGAGAATTGCAGCGAGTGATGCATTAGCACAGCCATGCCTTAGTTTGTGATATTTTTAAAATGTAGTAGCATGCAGTAGTGGAAAGGCTGTTTCCATTCCAATTGTACTGTAAAGTTGAAAAGAGTACTTCAAATGTTTCAAGTGCATGTTACCCTTTTGTAACCCTTTTGTGGATAGCTCCTAACGTCTCAACATGGGCTTAAAGCTGTAGGTGCCTTGTAAATTTAATGTAGACTTGATGTGTACCTGCATCTGAAAATATCACAAACATTATCCATTAAAATTAACCTAAAGCTTATTTTTTAAAGTTTCCAATAGATGGGTGAGAGGGTGTCAGGGTTTTATTGTTGTCTGTGTTCCATTAAGGGATATTTAATCTCTTAAATTGTCTTGATTATCAATGTCACTGGCAGTCAAAAATTATAGAAAATCCAACATTTGTGACCAGAACCAGAATAGAGGGGAAACCTCTTGGTCTGGGGCCAACTGCCTAAGGCCTGGTTTACACATATGCATTTTTAGTGCATTTTCACTTTTGTAGAAGCACACTACAGTCTATTTAACATGGTTTACTATGAGTCATGTTCACATTTGTGCATTTTATGGAAAGGGCCAGGGACTTTTTTCTGGTTTTTGGTTCCATAGACTTCAATGGATCAAAAATGTGTATTAAAAAAATGCAAAATGCACCTGGAATATGCAAACCTGCATAGGTGTGAACCAGGTCTAAGTGGGCATTTCCCTTACCTTAGAAAGACTTATGCCACGTACACAGGATCGGAAATTCAGACAAGAAAAACTCGGACACAGTAAAATCATAGAACAAGTGGGGGTTCTAGCATTTTAAGCCTAATATTATCCTTCTGTAATGTTTTTTGCAGCAACTCTCTGAACTAGTCAGGCATCTATCGCATTGCAGTTCTGTCAGACATGTAGGCAGCTAGAAGGTAAGGCTCCCCGTTTACACCGCTCCAGTCAGGAAGCTAACAGTTAATTTTGTTCCCAAGTTTTCTGCTTGGTGGACTTTGCTGGATCTGGACCACTGGTTCCATGTATTATAAAATTAACAGGGGTCTGTGCCCACGGGGGAAAAAAGAAAATAAAGAACAAGGAACAGCCGGAGTCAGACAGAGAGTTTGTTCATGTTTTTCATCTACTGGGCCATGAGCGTGACTCAAGTACCATGTGTATGGCAGTGATACTGTGCTAAGTGCCTAGCATAGCCCAAAAGAACCTACCTCAGAGTAGGCATCTCATGTGACCCTTGATTGGTGTCAACCTCCTGCCTCCTACACACTTGATTGGTGAGAAAGCTTAAAGAAGTGATAAGTACAAGGAGCATATCATCAGTGTACAGCTGCTCCCTCATTGCCCTATCCAAAGCTGGTTGTCGTCCAATAGCAAGGTGTGTTGCTTAGCTGAAGTGTACGCTACAGGGAAGTCCAGGCCCGGGCTTTTATGTCTGCTAGGACTATCTGGATCACAAGAGTGCCTTAAAAGAATTACACATCCTTTGGCAAATTCACATACATGTATTGCAAATCTTTATTTAGCTGTTTAGTTAGAAACTTGCTTTAATGGGAAAAATTGAAACTATAAATGTACTGAATATAGCTTTCTGCTGTATTAATCTTGTTTGAGAATGTAAATAGAAGCTAAACCATGCACAGAAGGCAGAGACCAGATTTAGACTGTAAGATTTCACTGACAGTTTGTTTCATACACATTGCAGCCAAGTAAAGTGTTAAGCCACCAGTGAAATCTGTAATATTTCCACCAGCATATCATGGGACACATAAACAAGGCCTAGTTCCCCCATAAAGAGTTCAGTAACCCTGCATCAACACTTCCCTCTAATGATGAATACCTCCTGCATAAAAAAAGACCTTTTTCACGGTTCAGTACAAAGGCTTTCCTTCTGTCTGCTTTTTCTTTAGTCTTTTTGACTTCTTAGGAAGTGAGGAGTACACAGTTTCATTCTATTAAATAAAAAAGGCTCCAAGTGCTAAGCCTAGATTTCAGGTTATTAATCAAACATTATAAAAGCAAGGGAATTGGTCAAGCATTCTAATTGGCTGATCAACATTCTAAAGGGATGGACAGGTTGATGCAAAACCGCTATTCAGTATGCTTGAACAAGGATGTTTTCTCTGCAGGAAAACTAACTTCACACCACTCTGATATTGCTTCTGCAAAGTTCATATTTTGATGACTTGATTCATGGTTAAAAGTATTTAACATTTTAGGATAATGCATTTCTGGCCCTATTGCAAATATTCTGCATTCTGACTTTCAAATAGGTCAAAGTTGCAAATGGCCTTTGATAATAGTAGATAAATACCTTACAGGGAAAAGTCAATGCTTTGGGCTTCATTTTATTTTCTTTCTTTAATGTATAATTTGATTTTTTTCAAATATAAACAGTATATATACGCAGTACTGTGCAAACGTTTCAGGCAAATGTGGAAAACAAAACTGTCAATTAAGAATGCTTTCAGAAATAGAAGTGTAAATGGTTTATTTTTATCAATTAACAAAATTGATTAAAAGTAAATTAACAGAAGAAAAATCCAAATCAAATGAGTATATTTGGTGTGACCACCCTTTGCCTTCAAAACAGCATAAATTCTTCTAGGTATACTTGCATACAGTCCTTGAAGGAATTTGCCAGGTAGGTTGTTCCAAACATCCTGGACAACTAACAACAGATCCTCTGCAGATGTAGACTGGCTTAAATCCTTCTATCTCTTCATGTAATCCCAGACAGACTTGATGATGTTGGGTCCAGGGCTCTGTGGGGGCTAAACTATTATTTCCAGAACTCCTATTTCTTAATGACATTAACTGTATATTTGGGGTCATTTTCCTGCTGCAGAGTAAATTTGGGGCCAATCACATGCCTCCTGGTGGTATGGTTGAAACACACGATAGATAAAGTATCTGCCTGTATTTCTAGGACACTATCGATCCTTACCAAATCTCCAACTACAATTGCAGAAATGCAGCCCCCAAACTTGCAAGGAACCATCCTGCTTTACCGTCTGCATTATTGTAACGCTCTCCAGCCCTTTGGGAAACAAACTGCCCCCTGCTACATCCATATATTTAACATTTTGACTTATCAGTCCAGAGCACCTGCTGCCATTTTTATATAACTCGGTTCCTTTGTTTTCATGTATAGTTGAGTTGCTTAGCCTTGTTTTCACATAGGAGGTATGGCTTTTTGGCTGCAATTCTTCCATGAGGATCACTTCCTGACTTCTTCAGACAGTGAGTAGATAGGTGTACCTGGGTCCAGGTCCGATCCGCCCTATAGGCTCACTATGCAAGCCGCTTAGGGCCTCCCAAATTACTGATAAATAAAAAGAACAATAGAGGGCGCCACTAGGACTATATACAAAAATACATATGTGATACCTATGTGATTAATTATAATAGAATACAACAAATAGTGGAAAAATTGCAACAATACTAATAAATTACAAATAAGTGGTGATATGGATGGTTAAAAGTCCACTTGGAGTCCCAACAATAAATGATAATAAACCAATTGATGGTAGTGAAGTATCAGGAAAAACTTCTTGATATGGAATAATTACCAAATTACCCAAATTACTAGAGGCCCCGCCTGGTGCGAAATCGTTTTCGGCCCCTCACCCTGCTTCTCAACTCGCTGGATGCATGGGAGAAGAGGTAAGAAGTCAGCACCCCCCACTTCTGACTTTAATGTAAGATGTCAGCAGAAAACCCCCTCCCCCACTTCTCAACTTTAATCTTTAATGTGACATGTTACAGTCGGCAGCGTCCCCCACTTCGCCTCTGCTTCTCAACTTTAATGAATGTGACATTTTGCTTAGGGCCCCAGGGAGGTCTGGATCGGCACTGCCTGGGTCTAACTGGTTTCTGTCAGTTCTATGCTGATGGCACTGCTGGACATCTTCCAGTGTTGAAGGGAAGTAAGCATGAGGTGTCTATCTTCTGCTGCATTGTTTCCTTGGCCATCCACTCTGTCCACAGCCCTCAATGTTGCCTGTTTCTTTGTGATTCTTCAAAAGAGCTTGAACAGCACATCTTGAAACCCCAGTCTGCTTTGAAATTTTTGTCTGAGAAAGACCTTGCCGATGCAGTATAATTACCTTGTGTCTTGTTGCTGTGCTCAGTCTTACCATAGTGTATGACCTGTAACATGAAACTGTCTTCCACAAACTTACTTTAGTAGCAGAGTTTGGCTGTTCATCATCACCTTGTTTTAAGCCTCCTACACATCTTGTTATGTTTCAGTAATGACTGTTTTTCAACCGACATATACAATTGATGATCATTAGCATCTGCTTGGTTTAATTGGTTAACCACTTCCTGCCCGGCCTATAGCAGAATGACAGCCGGGTGGTGGTTCTGTTATCCTGACTGTTCATCATATGACGTCCAGCAGGAAAACATGGCGGTGCACGCCTGCGAAGGTGTGCAGTGCAGCGATAGTTGGTGCTGTGTGTCACAGAATGCATTAAGGTGAAAAAACGTTTACCTTTACAACACCTTTAAGAAGACTTACCCTCTCTATTTGTCCTATATACTGTTATCATCAACAGTAAAAGAAAATCACAAATTTTCGGTTGACGCCAGAACAGTAAGGAGAAAAACTTTCTATTGGGACACTAGTTTTGTTGACACAGTTGGATTGCCTTATTTTGCGAAGATTTCCTCTCACTTCCTGTTTTGGCTTTGGGACGTGAAGGAAAATCTCCCCAATGGGACACAGATGGCAAAAAAGTTGACAGTAGTCATAACCCGACCTTACTCTATCCAAAAAAAAAGGTTTTGCCGCTAATTCTACTTTGATACTGGGCCATATGATAATGGATGAGTTAATATAAATCACTTAACACTGGGTGTATATTGCAGCTGGTGGTATTAAGGCCTCTAAAGAATATAGGCCCGGATTCACGTAAGCTTTTGGCCGGCGTATCTAGAGATACACAGTCGTAAGTACAAATGTGCGCCGTCGTATCCCTGCGCCAATTCCCCAAACTAGATACGCCTAAAAAACAGGCTTCTGCCCCCCGACGTAACTTGCCTACGCCGGTGTATCTTGGGCGCATAGTTATGCTAGAGGCCCCATTGCAAATATGCAAATTAGGGAGATACGTCGAGTCGCGAACGTAGATGCCAGGCGGAAAAGATATGCGGTTTGCGCAAGGCTTACGTCCGGCGTAAAGTTATTCCACATATAGGTGGCGCAACCCATGAAAAGGTATGGACGAGGGAACAGCCGTTGTATTTTATGTTGTTTACATAGTACTACAATGAATAGGGCTGTGCGTAGGTTACGTTCACGTCGTAGACAGTGTATTGACGTATCTTAGGCAGCTATTTAGACGTAACTGTGAGCATGCACACTGAGATGCGTCCAAGAGACGAGGCATTGCGCAGTTCGTTTTTTGAAGCTCAGCCCATCATTTGCATGGGGTCACGCTTCATTATAATATATTACGCCCACTTCCAGCCCACTTCCACCTACTTTGACTTACGTCGGCTTATGCCGACAACTATACGTTACGTTAGCGTAGCATAAAGACGATGCGCTACACCGGCATAAAGATACGCCGATCTACGTGAATCCGGGCCATACTGTTTTCCACAAGGGGCCAGATTCAGGATGGCGAGCGGTTCTTTATTCCGGCGTAACGTTTCTTATTTATGTTACTCCGCCAAAACTTTATGCGTAAGTACTGTATTCACAAAGCACTTGCTCCTAAAGTTGCGACGGCGTAGCGTAAATGGGCGGCGGAATGCTAATTGGGTGGGTAGGGGCGTGTAGTATTTAAAATAGGCGCGATCCCGCGGCGAACGTACTGCGCATGCGCCGGCCTTCAATGTATCCCAGTGCGCATGCTCCAAATTATGACAGTGTTTTCGACGTGAACGTCAATGACGTCAATCCCCATTCACGGACGAGTTACACAAACGACGTTAAACTTTTCCAATTCAACGCGGTCACGACGTCCATACTTAACATAGGATGCGCCTGCTTTTTGTTGCTTTATCTTTACGCCGGGTAAACCCTTACGTAAACGTCGTAAAGTGACTGCGTCGGGCCCGCGTACGTTCGTGAATTGCCGTATCTCGCTGATTTATATATTCTCAGCGTAAATCAGCAAGAACGCCCCCGGCAGCCATTTTAAAACTGCCTTTAAGATCTGACGGTGTAATACAATTACGCATGTCGGATCTTTGCTGCAAACCGGCGTATCTTGTTTTCTGCATACAGAAAACAGATAAGCCGTCGCAAAGTGTGAGTTATGCCGTCATATCACTGATACGCTGGCATAACTCTGAATCTGGCCCAAGGTGTACAGGGAGTTAGATAAAAACATGTGAAAAGAAACCAAAAGCTTCATTTGTTGGCTAAAAAAATATAAAACAATTACCCAGTATTTTATATTTATCTTACTAAAGGAACGTATGTGTTACACTATTAATTACCTTTATTTACATTTTAGTATACAGAACAACCAAACCTACCAAACTCGTTAGTAGTATATACAAAAAGGAAACGTGTAGCGCTTAACTGGAGATAAATAGCAAATAATAACATATGCAAAATATATAACACCGTGGGTGCACTTGAAGTGTCTCTAAAAATGGTGATAGAGTCCAAATAGATCAATACAAAGTGACTGGGTGCAGGTGCAATCTGGATGGTCCACCACCGTAGATGAGACTGAGGAGGCTTACCAGATGGATAGCGACCAAAATAAGTATACACCTAATTGGTCAACTAAGGCTTAATGAGACGCCAAGGATCGCTCACATAGGGACTCCGGTGGAGGAGAGATGATGAAGGTATCCAATCGGATGAGGGACCAGACACACAAAAATGTCACTTCTCAGTACATGCAGTCGACAGGATGACTCAGAAGGCCCAATGATAAGGAGGAAAGTGAAAAAGCAGACATAGTGTAACTCTGATAAAAAAGTTTTACTAAAGGAAAGAAAGTAATACACTCACATTTGATATGAACAATCATGGGCATATATGTATACAGGCAGTAGGATCAATCAATTACCGACGCGTTTCATTTCATAAACATCTTCATGGGGAATCCCATGTGCACTTGCCTGTAAAGTTGCGGCGGCGTAGCGTAAATGTCCCGGCCTAATTCAAATTCGCCGGGTAGGGGGCGTGTATCATTTAAATGAAGCGCGCCCCTGCGTTGAACAAACTGCTCCAAATCACGTCGGAAATAGTCAATGAAAATGACGTGAACGTCACTTACGCACAGCCCTATTCGCGAGCGTTTTACGCAACCGACAGGAAGAATTACGCCGGCACGCCATCCATACTTAACATTGGCTGCGCCTCATACAGCAGGGGTAACATTACGCCGGACCAACGCAAACGCAAACAATGTAAAACAAATGCGCAGGCCGGGCGTACGTTCGGGAATCGCCGTATTACGCTCATTTACATATTTTACATGGGAAAGCCACCTAGCAGCCAGTGTAAATATGCAAGTTAGATACGATGGAGTAAGAGACTTACGCCAGTTGGATCTAATAGAAATCTATGCGTATCTGATTGTATGAATCAGGCTCATAGATAGGAGGGCTCAGAGGCAGAGATACGATGGCGTATCTGGAGATACGCCGTTGTATCTCCTACCTGAATCTAGCCCAAGGTATGTACATGAATTCAGGAGAAACAAGGAGATTCGATGTCTGATGTTTACCACAGAACAATATTTATTTTTAAATTTAAGTGTTAAAAATACCTTTAGGACTGTATTCAGAAGGGGTGATTGGCATTTTTGTTAACACTTGTTAGTGAGTCCCCAAGCTGCAAGTCTTGAAATGGGGCACTGAACGAAAAAAAAAACATGTACAAACTAAAAACTGAATGCAGCCTTTGAACCATGCTTATATAATTGATTGCTCTGACAATCAGCTTCATTCCAAAGGGAAATGCTGGAAAACTTTAATTTGGTCAGCATACTGATCAGTGTATTCTGACTGACAGCCAAGGAGTCCCCACTGTCAGAATACAATAGTACAGCAGGGAGAATTCCTTCATCAACCTCGAATGTGTGGATGGGGAATCAGAAAAAAAGAAAAAAGAAAATATCCTTCTATGGCCAGCCTAAGCCTGTGTGGTGTAAATAATTGCTGTGAAATAAGGGCAGGAGATACTTTTCCCCACAAAAAATACACAAAAAGCACAGTCAATAATTATTCCTGGCACCAATACTAATTATTTAGTGTAATTTTTAATAAAAAATAATATATATATATATATATATATATATATATATATATATTGTACAGGGCGCCGTGGCTGCGTCCTGGAGGGACGCTATGTTTCCCCTCTATTTGGGCTATGGTCCTTTTAAGAGGACGAAAAGGGTTAATGCACCTGTCCAGGAAATGGTTTAAGTGAGGACAGGAAGTTGCAGGTGAGAGTGTGTAGCAGAGCCTGTGTATGGTAAAGCTGAACAAGTAAGTGCTGCAAAGAGCTTTGAGAAGCTGGGAACAAACAAACTTTGAAAGGACTTGGCAGTGGCTGCCTGAAAGCCTGTTTTGGAGTACTTTAAATTGCAAGGACTGTTGAATTGCAACCCCAGTACTGAGATCTACAAGTTGGTGAGACTAATGACTTATTTTTGTTTTGCTGCTGTAAAGCCATTTATGTTCAATAAACCTCAGTTTTGATTTAAAAGCCTGTGTCCTGCGGTCAAGCTGATTCCCCCCCCCCCCCCCAAGCGTTACAATATATATATATATATATATAGGAATTGGAGGAGTATGCTTTGTATTTGAAACACTGCATGACATCTATCTCTGAATGTTCTCATTTATTCAGGTCATGGGATACCTAGTAGTAGAAAGTCGCCTTAAATTGACTTATGTAGTAAAGTGTTTAAGGAGTTTTATCACTCATCTGAGTGACTTCCCTGGCTCAAATAAGTGTCAGAAACATACCTTGTCGAAATATGGGAAATCCTGTTCACAGAAGGTGTCCTATTTGTGAGGTGCAGCTAAAAGCTTTTATCTGTACAGGAAGTGCTACTTTTTCACTTCCTTACTTTCTTTCACACTAATTGGATTTACTTTTGTCAAAAACATTGTAGAAACAAAGCACTTCACTGAGTGTGGCAGACATTTTCATGGGGATTTTTTTTTTTTAAACTGTTACATTATGAAGAAAAACATATATTTTTTTTCTTGCCTACTAACATTAGAACTGTATTTTTTTTATTTTATTGTGGAGAGGTCAGAATTGATAGATTGGTTTTGAATTTGTCTGTGAGGCACTGCAAAAAAAAAATTATTATTATTTTTTTTTTTTTTTTACTTTGTGCCATATAGGTGTTTTAGCATGGAATGCTAGTATATAACATGATCGATGTTTTTTTTTTTTTTTTTCAATAGCAGCATGAAATTAAAGGAAACACTGGAGCTTTTAAGAATAATCATGTTTTCTCTTTTACAAAGTAATTGAAATTAAGCGAAAACTAAACAAACAAAATAAAAAAATATAAAAACCTAATAGGGTGATTTTTAGGGAACTGAAGTTTTGGACACAGGATAAGCACAAATCTCTATTACCCACTCTGTCTCCTTTTCCAAATTTTGTCCCATCCCTCCGTTTAACATGAAAAAATAAATCTGACCATGCTAAAAGGCTGGTCCATATGTATGTGACACTGGCTAAATCACTCTGGCCTACACAAAATACATTAGCAAAGGTGAGAACGTAAAGCCAATCTCCAGTACAGATACTGTAAATGTATAGCCCAGCACTCCGAGTATTCTCAAACTTAAATAGTAACTCCACTTTTGTTGAGAAAAAAACATCCCCCTCTGTGTGATCTATGTACATTGCAAGGATATTAACAAACTATGTTACATATTCCTACCTTTTTGTTATTCTGAAGAAATCCCTGTGTGTTTGTCTGTGTCCGTGTGCTCAAGTAAGTCTAATGAGAATAGCTTATAAATTATCAACCAGCTGCAGAACCTGCAAACCTCTAATGAGGAGAATTACATGATTTGCATCCCTTTAGATGTGATTTTCTATTGGGATTATCTCATCGAAAAAAAATTTTTTGCAGGGGATGCCAAAAATCTGTCCTGAATACTGCAGACTTCTTGGAAAATGAATGAGCCAATCACACAAGCAGGAAATTATGTTTCTGTGTACAGAACATCTCCAGGTAGCCTACTCTTTGCATTTTACAGAAAATTACAGAGCTGCAGATTGAAAAGGAAAGGTAATTTTTAATAACATTCAATTACAATATATGTGTTGCAATTGTATATGCTATAAAAAATTTTGTTTTCTATTTTTTTTCCATGAAAGTGGAGTTACACTTTAATGTAGCACTACCCCTGCAGGAGCCGCTTGGTAATTTGGTTCTCTATTCTGCAGTTTGACTCCAAGAACTACACGCCTCTGATACACCTGGTTGAATGCAAGAACTTACAATTAGCACCAGAAAATAGAAACCAGAGATTGTTTAATGTTAAATGAACTAAATTGGTATGGGTTAGAATTAAGAGTGATTTGGACATAAATGAACACAGAAGGTAGGTTCAGACAAAGTCGGCTAGGCTAGATAGTATAATCCCTATGCCAGCAAAACTTAGATTAGAGTTCTGTACTATTAGACTGGGATTAAAACATAAATCAGCAATAAACTGTGCATATAAGTATTAAAAGTGATATTAAGTGCTTGGCTTTTAAAAAACAAAACAAACATGCTATATTTACCTGCTGTATATAGTAGAGCAGCCCCAATCCTTTTCACGCTCTGACTCCTCCCTCCTGCCGAGTGCTGTGGGCTGCTGCTCGGTGTGTCCATTCACACACAGAACTTCTGCTTGGCCCCACCCCTCTATTTCCCCATTGGCTCTCTGGCTGTGATTGACAGCAGTGTGAGCCAATGGTGCCTGCTGCTGTCTCAGTCAATGAGGAGAGAGAGTCTCCGGAGAGCCACAGATCAGCTGGGACTGCGATGGGGCTCAGGCAAGTAAATGTCTCAGCACTCCAGATCCTGCTCAGATCGGCATTCTGTAGCACTGGTGGTGCACACAGCAATGTGCACTCTCGCAGCAAGAAAAAAATGTGTCCTCCACAGCTTGAGAAAATGCAGTTCTTTCGCCTCCTGGCAATATCCCTCTGAGAAATTCAGGTCAATAGAAGTCCATAGTATGGCTCCCTTCTTGAACTTAATTTCCCACATTCAACTGTAGTCTATGTAGCTCCATAATTTCCCAGTTCCCCATGCTGGCAAAAGGCAGACAATGAGATGAAACACCATATTAGTTCAGTAATAGTGTAAAGAGCCACTGCAAACTGCCATAACTTGTTCTTCTGTGTCTCCCAATAATTTAATGAGTTGCTCACTGTGACGGGAGTTACTTTGGGCGGGGGGCTTGTAGAACCTAGCTTGCCTTGGAGAGCTCTGGAAACTCCTTGTCCAGCTTCCCTGGCCTCTCTTATGTTTAAGTCATAGAGGCATAGGGTGACCGAGAACTCCCAGTTGAGTCGGTCCTAACCAGGCTCACTGTACAACCACACCAGACTCAGCATTTCACTTTACCCATGTTTATCCAGGGTTCTATATGTGTGGTTTTGGTTGAAAGAAGGAGGGGGCTCTTTTACTCGGGACAGTAATGTTTGTGAGTAATATTCTTCTAGAAATGTATGAAGATAGATGAGTTCACCTTTTAGGCCGGGTACACACGGAGGGACATGTCCGCTGAAACATGTCCGACGGTCATGTCTCCTCCGGATTTTCGTCCGACGGTGTGTACACATCATCGGATGAAAATCCCCTCGGCCAGGGAACGCGGTACGTGGCGGTGACGTTGACGCAGCCATGTCACCAAACCCGGAAATAAAATGCTTCCGCGCATGTGTCGAATCCATTCGACGCATGCGCGGACAGTTCTGTCCGCTGGTTAGTGTACTAACCAGCGGACAGATCCGACGGACAGGTTTGTAGCGGACAAACCTGTCTGCTCGCCCGTACACACGATCGGATTTGTCTGCTGAAACGGTCTATCGGACCGGTTTCAGCAGATAAATTCGATCGTATGTACGCGGCCTTAGACTGCTACATCAATTGAGGTGGGGTAGGGATTGTTATGCATTTAAGTGCCTGTATCCCATCATTTTGTTGTTTGTGTCTGCCTTGGGAGCAAAGTATTATGGAATGTATATGTCTATGTGGATTAGCTGTGAGAGGTGAGAAGGGATTTCTCTAGCAGCCCCTCCAAAGACAGTCTACTATTGGAAAGTGGATTACCTGTATGTCATGTTACTAAAGGAGGTAAAGTTTACCCCACCCTGAAATTATGCAAAGGGAGGGGGTATTGCTCTGAGTGTATATCTGTTTGTACATGTGTTTTAATAAAGAGTCTTATGTTTTCACCCTACGCTGAGTTACTGCGTTGGATCGTGCTGGTATCGGACAAAGGAAGCATTTAAGGCGGACATAATCCTGTTGATGTTGGAGGTTTGTGAAACTCACCATGTCTAAATTGGCCCACATTTGCCGTTTAGCTGGACCAACTTTATCTTTACTCATTTTATATCACATTTACATCACAAAAGAGTCAGTGCAATGTTTCAGAGCCACATAGGCCCCCTTCATCACATGCATAATGAAGGGGTCCTGTGTGGCTCCGAAATGTTGCTCCTTCAGTCTCCTCTTGCATTACCAACTTACTAACTGACATAACATGGATGTCACACCACCTCCTCAAACTTTCTAAAACTGAGCTCATCAAGATCAATAGAACAATCATCAGTCACTCCCCTCGTGCCAAGGTACTAGGTGTAATCCTAGACTCTGATCTGTCATTTCAGCCACAAATTCAATCACTGTCCAAATCGTCCAGACTTCACTTATTTCATTCACATATGAAATTGATGTGTGTAGCACTAACCCACGAAAGGGTGCTGAGTTTTTCAGGTTCACAGCAACATTCACACTTCTGGCACAGCCTTAATGTTTGTAAAGCAGAAACAGCCATTCGCATCCTTCAGGTCTGTATTGTCAGTGTCCCTTGTTACTTGGATACCTCCCTCCAGACTCAGGCAGATTGTCTACTCAAAGAAGCTTCCAGACAGGATCCCAGTGAAACCCCTGTCTTAGCTTCAAAAACATTTGCAGCAGGATAGACCCTCAGGCTATGCACAGCTAGGACCTCAATCAGACTAACAGAAACTTAAAGGATCACTAAAGGATTTTTTTTTTTTTTTGGCTAAATAGCTTCCTTTACCTTACTGCAGTACTGGTTTCATGTCCTTATTGTTCGTTTTTGCCTTGAAGTTGCTGTAATCCTGCTCTGTTCTCCACACTTCCTGCTTGTCTGTTTCCTTATAACCACAGTGCTGGAAGCTTTCTCACGGTGGTCTAAGCTGTCATTACTGTATGTCTAAAACTTCCCAGAACCAATCCGATTCATTTAAAAACAAAACACTGCCCTGGATTTGTTTTGTTTTTGTTCTGTGTGTCTATTTCTATTTTGCAGAAACATGAAGCCAGTTCAAAAGTGAAACTAACCTGCAGGCACATTATATGATTGATTTTTATCTATTTTTAATCATTTTAAAAAGGAATCGGTTAACTTTTATGTCTCTATACCCTGTAAACAGTCATTTCAGCAAAACATTTTTTTTTCCTTTAGTGACCCTTTAAAGTGGGTTACCTGGAAGGACTACATTCTGGAAGCCACGAGAAGACAGGGGTAAGCAATCAAACCCGCAGGCTGCATAGCCCAGAGAAGCCCAAAACAACCATATGCTGCTCTGCTGATCACAGGAGAGTCACACAAAAAAATAGCAGCTTATCTGAAAGGGCGGTACATGAATAATGACACAATTTTATGTGTGAACTTTCGCAAACCATTTAGTAATTCAGCCACAATGCTAGTGGTTGATGTGTAGAACAGACAGAACCTTTAATTCTTCAAGAAGACCTTCACATTTCACCATAACATTTAACTGTATATACCTTGCCCTATCGGATACGTACTGTAAACCTTGAAAAAATATTATATTTGTTATGCTGTGGTTTAAGGAGCCTGTCCTTGTCCACTCTGTGCTGCTATGGCTTTGCAACAGTATTGAACTAACAGCATAATCACTTGCTGACAGAGTGCCTCATTTGCTTGTCATATAATGTATAAAATTAGCAATCTCTCCTGTTGCTAGCCAAAGCTTTACAAAAATGGCATAAAAGAAAAATATTTCAATGTCAATAACTACAGCAGCTCAATCATTAAGGCATTTCAGAATTTCAGGTCCTATAGCAAAAAACTGAAAGCATTGGCCCAGATTCACAGAGCAATTACGCCTGTCTAACTGGTGTTAGACAGGAGTAATTTCAAATTTCGCGCGCCGTATCACTAGTTTAAATCCTCAAACCATGATACGGCGGCTTCGCGCTTCGATCCGAGAGGCTTACGTCTTCGTAAGCCTTCGGATCTACGCTGCGATATTTTTGCGGCCGCTGGGAGGAGTCCGTGTCGTTTTCAGCGTCGGGATATGCAAATTACTTTTTACGGCGATCCACGAAGATACGAGTGGTCTTCGCAATCGCTTACGTCATTTTTTTTTTTACGTACTGTTAGACCAGCTATTTGCTGGTCTAACGGTGCGTAGCCCATGTTAAGTATGGCCGTCGTTCCCGCGTCAAATTTAATTATTATTTTTTTTTTTTTTACGTAACTCGTTCGGGAATAGGAATGTCCGTAAACGACGCTACTCAAACAACGAATGACGTAACGACGTGATTTCGCGCAATGCACGGCGGGAAATTTCTGAACGGAGCATGCGCAGTTCGATCGCCGCAGGAACGCGCCTATTTTAAATGCTTCACGCCCCCTATTTGCGTAGATGGCTTGCGCCGGGAGAAATGCACTGCGCCGCCGTAGTTTACTGGACAAAATCTACCGGGATTCTACGTAGAGCCAGGTAAAATACGGCGGCGTAGTGTATTTCTGATACTCTACGCCAGGGATCTCCAAACTATGGCCCTCCAGCTGCTGTGGAACTACACTTCCCATGAGGCATTGTAAAACTCTGACATTCGTAGACATGACTAGGCATGATGGGAATTGTAGTTCCTGAACACCTGGAGGGCCGTAGTTTGGAGACTCCTGCTCTACGCGATTGTAATTATATGTAATCTAATTGTATGTGAATCTGGGCCATTGTTTCTGCAGTAGAAGACAGTGAATACTTTACCTCTCTGGGGGGTGATGCCTCTGAAGTCTGCTGCCTGTAACTGCCTAGACTGCTAGCAAAAGTTTTCAGTATTTGACACTTCCAGGAGTATGAAATGGCTGCATTCCCTGCTGCACGCTATGGTTTCTCCATCGCTAAAAAAAACAGTAGAGATATGTGCTGCTGGGAACAACCACAGCGTGCAATGGGGGATCATGCATCTGGCACATCTGAAAATGTATGGCATATGAACATTGTGTCTGTGGCATTTGCACAGCAAAGATAAATGTAGGGGCCCAGATTCACATACAATTAGATTCGCGTAGAGTATCAGAAATACACTACGCCGCCGTATTTTACCTGGCTCTACGTGGAATCCCGGTAGATTTTGTCCAGTAAACTACGGCGGCGTAGTGTATTTCTCCCGGCGCAAGCCATCTACGCGAGTAGAGGGCGTGAAGCATTTAAAATAGGCGCGTTCCCGCGGCGATCGAACTGCGCATGCTCCGTTAAGAAATTTCCCGCCGTGCATTGCGCGAAATCACGTCGTTATGTCATTCGTTGTTTGAGTAGCGTCGTTTACGGACATTCCTATTCCCGAACGAGTTACGTAAAAAAAAAAAAAAAAAAAAAAAAAAACATTAAATTCGACGCGGGAACGACAGCCATACTTAACATGGGCTACGCACCGTTAGACCAGCAAATAGCTGGTGTAACAGTACGTAGCAAAAAAAATGACGTAAGCGATTGCGAAGACCACTCGTATCTTCGTGGAACGCCGTAAAGTCATTTGCATATCCCGACGCTGAAAACGACGCGGACTCCTCCCAGCGGCCGCAAAAATATCGCAGCGTAGATCCGAAGGCTTACGAAGACGTAAGCCTCTCGGATCGAAGCCCGACGCCGCCGTATCATGGTTTGAGGATTCAAACTAGTGATACGGCGCGCAAAATTTGAAATGACTCCTGTCTAACACCAGTTAGACAGGCGTAATTGCTCTCTGAATCTGGGCCAGTGTCTTTAGTTCAATTAGGATCAGGGCATTATAGTTGAATTCCATGAAAACAGATAGTTGCACAGATAAAACTCTTTTGTCCATTGAGTCTCGAGCTTTACCCAGTTTTGGCACACAGACCTGTCTAGCAGGAGGGAGACCTGATTCTCTGCTGTTGTTATTTAACACTTTCAGGCATGTCTTTTCCACAGCCTCTGATTGGACAATAAAATTCATTCTATTGTACTCATTCACATGTGACTGAAGAAAAAGTACAGGCGCTTTCTTTGGGGCTAGATTTTGGATGTAGCCCCAGTTTGCAATGCTGGCAGAGAGGAGCGACTGCAATTTCATTGTGTCTGCTGCTGCTCTTGTTCATATGCCTCTGTCCTTAGAGTTCTGTGTCTGACCAGTGAAGGAATTTTTTTTACAGACAAAGTTTAGAAGGAGACTACTACTACAGAACTGAGAGTAACCAGTGTTAAGCCGACCTCTACCCAATAGGACTACACGGAGGATGTGGACTGCTAGGATTGTGGGAGATATAGTTGCACACAGACTATGCTGGCATGGTAGGTTGGGACTATAAAACTACAGATCCCATGATGAGAATGAGTGTGGAGGACATTCAGAGGGAATGAGTATACTTCAAGCTGCCAGAAGACCATTCGCCACCACACCTAAGAGTAAGAGAGGCATAATGGTAGACATTCTGGGACAACAGGAGGACGAAAAAAGTAGCAGACTTTCTAGGACATCTTGAGAGGAAGAAAATTGGCCTTTTAACAGAATAGGGTATTCGGCCAAATGATTAGCCAGGGAGTAACTGTAACTTGTAATTTAGTAGTTAGAAGCAATGATGCAAAACTGAGTCAGGCTGGCAAAGAGCATGCATATATTGCACAAACATATGAAAGCTGCAAAAACATAGACCTTCGCAGCAAGGTCTCTGTGACTCAATTGGAGTAGCATGTGGTTGTTAGCATCGTCACCATAAGACCCTATAACAAAGAAAGTCAAGCTAAGTATCAGTAAAACCGTAAAGAACACAAAGAGCTACTTGTGATTATCCTCATACACAGCGTCCCTCACAGTGGGTCCAGGGTTGTGCTGGTAACGCATGTGAAGAGCTGAAAGGATCGGAGGCTTAAGGACAAAAAGGCCTCCACTGGAACTGGAGTTCTCTGGAAGCAATCAGTAGCTGGGCCTTCTGGAGAAGCTGCATACTGTTAGGCCGCGTGCACATGATCGAACATGTCTGCTGAAACTGGTCCGCAGACCAGTTTCAGCAGACATGTTCGATCGTGTGTACGGCCTATCGGACCGTTTTCCAGCGGACCAAAGTTTCAAAACATGCTTGAAAACCTGTCCGCTGGAAACCTATCCGTCGGACAGGTTCGATGGTTAGTACACAAAATCATCGGACCAAAAACCTGCGCATGCTCAGAATCAAGTCGGCGCATGCTTGGAAGCATTGAACTTCGTTTTTTCATCACGTCGTTGTGTTATGTCACCGCGTTCTGGTCCGATGGGATTTTGGTCCGATGGTGTGTATGTACATCAGACCACTTCAACGTGGTCCGATGAAAACGGTCCATCGGACAAGTTTCATCGGACATGTCTGATCGTGTGTACGCGGCCTAAGACTCTGGCCTGCCTGTCCACACCCTGGTTCTGGCAATTGAAGGCCTTTCACCTTTGCCAAGTACTTCTACCTCATCAGATGTTGCCTTTCTGAGCTGCTAAGAAAGGGAAACTGAGAACTTCATACTTCCTTGGCATGTCCAAGGATCCACAGAGTTGTGGGAAATAGAGTCAAAGCAGCCCGTGCCTGCATCTGACATGGTGAGTAAACGGGCACTTAGAAGAATTGTCTTTGGCAATTCTTCTGAGCGCTCGATCAATATCAACACATCGCTGGATTGATATAAAATTCAAAGGGGAGTGAGGGGGCGATGCACATCCTTAAATAGTTTTTTGCAGGAAATTCATTAAGGTAAAACATATTTAGGGTTTAGAACCCCTTTAAGGGCAGCTCTTAACCACTTGCTTAATGGGCACATATACCCCCTTCCTGCCCAGGCAGAATTTCAGCTTTCAGCACTGCGTCGCTTTAAATTAAAATTGCGCGGTCGTGCGACGTGCCTTACAAACAAAATTGACATCCTTTTTTTTCCCCACAAATAGAGCTTTCTTTTGGTGGTATTTGATCGTCTCTGCGTTATTTTTTTGCTATAATAAAAATCCAACTTTAAAAAAAAATATATATTTTTTTTTTTCTCAGTTTAGGCCAATATGTATTCTACATATTTTTGGTAAAAAAAACAATCGCAATAAGCGTATAGTAATTGGTTTGCGCAAAGGTTATAGTGGCTAGGAAATAAGGGATAGAATTCTGACTTTTTTTTTTTTTTTTTTTACTAGTAATACGGCGATCTGCGTATTTTGTCAGGACTGCGATATTGCGACGGACACTTTTGACACATTTTTGGGACCATTCACATTTATACAGCGATCAGTGCTATAAAAACGCACTAATTACTGTATAACTGACTGGCAGTGAAGGGGTTAACACTAGGGGGTAAGGAAGGGGTTAAATGTGAGTTCTGGGTGTGTTCTAACTGTGTGGGGGGAGGGGGGTGACTGGGGGAGGTGACCGATGCTGTCTCCCTATGTACAAGAGAAACGGCATCTGTCTCCTCTCACTGACAGGACGTGGAGCTCTGTGTTTACACACAGAGCTTCACGTCCCTGCTCTAAAACTGCTGATCAGCGGGTACCTGGCGGACATCGCGACCGCCAGGCACGCGCATCGGCATCTCGGGGACGCGCCGGGTGCCCGCGCCACCATCGGCGCATGCGCGCCCCCCAGTGGCCGGAGAAAGCGATGCCGTCAATTGACGTCAGCTTGGATATTCAGATCCCCTAAGCTGCCGTCAATTGACTATATGCGGGGCCGCAAGTGGTTAAAGTATATTTACAGCCAAACTATAACATTTTTCAGTTTTGGAAAGAGTGATTAGCTGCAGCCACTGATCAGTGGAAAGTTTTCCAACATCTCGACAGAAGTCTATTAAACAACTGACCTCTGTGGAGCAGGTAGCCCATATACTAATTTAAATTCAGCCATCATTAGTCACTCCTATAATTAGCTATAAAGGTCTGCACACCACTATTATCTCCACTATTTTGCAACTGACAAAAGATTTTATTAGGGTGCATAAACGCCTCCACGGTGTATCATTCTGCTAGTGCAACAATTTCAAATATATAGAGTTTACAAACCACATACAATACCAATGAGCCATTCTTACCTCTATCCAAAACAGTTTTGACAATAAGAATATGCTTTAAGTATGCCCATGAGACATATATTACAGAGTATGGTTTGGTTGTAAAGGCTAATTAGTGCTCATATAGCAGATCTAGGCAAAGACAATCCCTCGATGTCCATCAGTCACAAATTGGGCATCACTTCTGCCGATCAGATCATCATCTAAATTGCCAACCTGGCAGTAAAACATACCTGGAAGCTTTATCACAGTTTTGCAGTAATCCAAAATAGTGTGCCTCTTATAGCAGGCTGTTCTTTATTACAATCAACGTAGAGAAAAAAATAAAAATCATAGGACAAAGCAAATTGTCATTAAGAAATGAAGGATACAATGCAGTACATATGGTATATCAAAAGGAATTACCGGTAGCTGTATTTTCTATACAAATAGGATCGCTTTATTGAATCACATCGTTTTCAATTGCACCCCGTCGCCACCAGCATCAGCTGCAATTCCGCAAGTGCCAATAAAAGGAAAAATAAGGAGGTGTAAAATAGCGGATTTATTCATTCTTTGCCAGGTCTGAGATGTGTAATCCTCCCAGGCTAACAATCTGTACCAGATTTAAGAAGCTTGGCTGTCATACTTCCTACATTGACACAGCTGCAAGCTGAAATCACTGCAACCAAGCAGAGCAAACTTTTATTTTTGTTGACACACGAGATCACTAAAACCTTGTTATCTTCAGGTCTTCAAATACGTAGATATCTGTGCTTACAAGATATCTCTAACCGACATCGGGCTTGTCAAGATTAGGATAGTAGAATTTAGCAGGTTTTTCTTTTTTATTGGATCTCTTAATTGGTATTGATATAGTACACAAAAAAATTATTGGACTGAACTGTTTCCATGGAAACTCTAACTGTTAGGAGACTTTTTTTTACCTCGGTAATTACAAAAAAGGTAGCATATGCCACATTGCATTTTTTTTTTTTCTTGTGGGTGTCACATTTTTTTAATTCACTGGCGGTACACAGCGTTGTAGACCTAGCAGCATTCCTGTGTCCACAGGGTGGTTATGTCTGTCTAGAAGAATCAATCTTAATATCCTAAAAAGAGGTCTAATTATGCATGCCTTCATTTAATGGCATTTTAGGGAAAAGCAAATATGCTTCTTCTATCCAACTTTACTCAGATTAGTGCTTGTGTTTACATTTATGTATGAGATATCCTGAAAGCATTGAAAGACATAAATATACAAACAGTTAAATGTTAAATCACTGTCTGGATGTCTTAAAGCGGAGGTTCACCCAAAAATCAACTTTCTGACATTAGTTCCAGCATACTGCTAACATCTGCAGTATGCTGGTTTTTTTTTGTACTTATCGTTTTATGAGCCGTTGTTATCCGGCTCCGAGCAGGGAATGGTCGTTCCTAAGCCAAGAGGAGTTGATTGACGGCCTGCTAAGGCGAGTCACGTCTTCCGAAAATACCCGAGTGTCACTTTGGGTATTTTCGGAAGGCGTGACACGCCTTAGCAGCCCATCAATCAACTCCTCTTGGCTTAGGAATGCCCATTCCCCGCGAGATTCCCCGCTCGGAGCCGGATAACAACGGCTCATAAAACGATAAGTACAAAAAAAAAACCAGCATACTGCAGATGTTAGCAGTATGCTGGATCTAATGTCAGAAAGTTGATTTTTGGGTAAACCTCCACTTTAAGCATTCGCACAAGCACCACAAATGACCACCATATTTTTGTAATATGGTTATCCCCTATGGTTGTCAGATCCTTCTAGTGGCCATAATGAGATTTATTTTTAATTTGGGTATTTCAAGAAAATACTGAAATATGGCCACTAGATGGAGCTAACAATTTTGCAGAATTGTTTCAGAATAAATTTGGCAGTTTTTGTGGTGCTTGTGCGATTGCTTAAAATTAAAATGTATTCAGTTTTCTCTATCCTGTGCTGAGTCACTGCCTCACTTAACAATCCGGTATAGTATTACAACAAAAGTGCAATGCATTTTTGTACTCTGAATTATTGAAGTGTTTTCCCTAAAAAGAAGCAACCACTAAAAGGGAAAATGTTATACTTACCTAACGGTAATTTTCCTTTCCTGATGCAAGTATGACAGCTCCGCCTCCCTGCCCAATCAGGACTGGTTATACTATAAAAGTAGGTCTCCTCCCTTACCGCAGTATTCTCATAATTTAGTATCACTGCGAAAGGCCTTTATTGGACTTTTTTTTTTTTTTTTTTTTTCGGAAGGTGACCTATATGCTGTCATGCTTGCATCAGGAAAGGAAAATTACTGTTAGGTAAGTATAAAATGTTCCCTTTTCCTGACACAGCATATACGTATGGGATGTACAAACTCGCCAGACAACAAGGGTGGGTACTGCTCAAGTGTTTAAGAGGTTATTAGATCTATCCCCTCTAACGACTGAGATGTATTGTAGTTACGACTGCTAGGTCCACCAGAATGGACCCCCAACGCGTTGAATGTAGACCAGGTCGTAGTTTACATATTATGGAGTAACTTTTTTGGAATTCCATCAATGGACGCACAACCAGTTTGGAAGAGCTGTCTCCGCTCTGATCTGATGGATTTGTCCTATCCATCTAAGCTTTAACTGACTTTATCCGCACAACTACGATTTTCTTCGTTGGACAGCAAGATTGTCCTTTTCCAATGCCGTTAGGCCTGATGAGTGTTGTTTTTCTCCTAGAAGAAGGGCCAATTTTATGTCTCTCTTTAACCTTGAATCTGTTTTCAATGTTTATGGAACTTCACACTTTAGTTTGGATCTGCCAGAAGGATGATGCTGTTCTAACTCAGGTTGCAAAGATACCAACCTTTGTATAGTGTTGAGGAAGAGACTAGAGCCATTTTGCCTGATCATTTCAGCAACAAGGTAGCTTATGGTTTGACACTTGGATGTTTGAGATTCTTCTAGACCTACTCTACATACTGTATTTGCCAAAAGGAATACTTATTCCATGCAGACACAGGGAGAACAAACTCCAGGCAGATGGTGTTGTGGTCGGGATCAAGTCGACGCATGCTTGGAAGCATTGAACTTCCTTTTTTCAGCACGTCGGTGTGTTCTACGTCACCGCGTTCTGGTCTGATCGGATTTTTGGTCCGATAGTGTGTACACACATCAGACCACTTCAGCCTGGTCCGATAAAAATGGTCCGTCGGACCAGTTTCATCGGACCAGTCTGATTGTGTCTACGTGGCCTTACAGTAAGGAACAGATAATTCCATCCTTTAAATTCTGTAGGTTCTTCTCGTAGCTAAATGTACTTGAAATCGGGTGTAGGCGCTCTGACCTCCATTGGATTTCAAACACTAACGTCGAGACCTCCACTTCTTGGTCTCCTGTATCTACAGTAGATATAACTTGTATGAATTTGGAAGACACCGTTGGCCATGCTGTATTAAGTGTTGAATCTCAGAAAGGAGAATAGAAAGTTCTCGGATCTGAGACTGTACCCGTGGGTATCATTGCCTGCAAGCCACAGGGAAATTATTGTTATCACCACGGAATGGCTGTGAATCCGGATAAGGATCCTGGAGACGATTAGGTTTGTTGAATATATACGTATTGGCTAATCTGCTGACCCAGTTGGCTGCCCTTAGTTTCTCTGCTTCCACCTCTGGGAAGCCACCCAGGTTACTGTCAGACAAATATCTTGATAGCCTTACTCGTTGCTGATCCCTTGACCGTCTTTTGTTTGAGACTGTCCCTTGTCATCCAACGGCTTTTGTATCCTACGCCATCGGGCCGTAAGTTCTAGAGAACCCCAACATGCTGGGACATACCTCTGACAGAAATTGACCAGTTTTGCATTCCTTCTTGACAGCGAAGATAGGCCTTCCCCATTTTGCTGAGTCTTTTCAGCATCGTTGAGGCCCTCTTTTGTTGCGTTTCGGAAAGACTTCAGTCTGTAACTGCTATAACTCTGGCTTTTGGACACCTTGTCCTTCATTGGAATGAATACCCGACGAGTAACAACTTGTGATGACTGGTATGCTGAATAGTTTATAGGCTGAAAGATTAGTAAGCTTAGCTACCTCCCCAAGAGGGGACTTTTCTCCTCTATGGAGTCACCATTTCTAGTGCAGGAAGTAAGTCTTTCTTTACTACGAAACCAGTTAATACAGTTGTCAACCTTTCCTTGGGCCCCCTAGGACCATATGGGTTATTACAGGCTACTTTATCGCTCTTGCGACCGTGGGATGCAACCAATGGGAAAGAGCCATTTGTTCAAATGAGATACTTATACTGTGCAATTTTTTTTTTTCAGAGATTCAGAATTACCTCCCAGTAGGTGATTATTGTGATGAGACTAGTTGGTCTCTCGATGATGGCTCCTCCCAACTTGATTAGAGACTGTACTGGAACTTTTCCCAGAACCTGGAAGCCATTGCGCCATTCTGTTGTCAAAACAAGACTCACCAGAAGTGAGGCGGCCCTTACTGGACCCAATATCCCAGCAAATCCTTGGAGATTGTGGAAAGGTCACTGTCTGCAAGTTTAACTCGTAGTGCACTCTGATGGCCAAGTGAAGCTACTTGCTGAAACATGGATATTTCGAAGTGTGTATACATTATACCCACACACCCTTGTGAACGACCACAACATACAGGCTATACAAGGTAAATACCGACCTATCATCACACACCTAGGTTGGACTTGATGGACTTGTGTCTATCCTCAACCTTACCCACTATGCAATCATGCGATCATGCAACTTGCTAGGTCTAAAGACCATTTACAGTCTTAGCCTAGGTTTCCAGTATTGCGACAAAAAATTGTGCGATTTTACAGTGATTTCTATGCGTCTTGAGTCCATGCCTGTGTATTCTTGATGCCCATGGCCCCCAGTTAGACCACAGTAGGATCAAAAGTAGTGTAGGGACTACTTTGAAGTCGCAGCGACTTGGGGTCGCACCGCTAACAATACTCCTTAAAAATCCTGGAGTAGGATTTGTAGAGGTCAAGCCTTACTGACAGCTGGAGAGATTAATTGCAATTATGGCCTATGCAATTCTTTTTGATCCTCATCCTTCCTCTTGTTGTTCAAGTTTTACTTTTGACTAATGCCCATGTAATCACAACCCTTGTGCTCTGATGCATCATGGAGGGAATGCAATGAATTGGTAGAGGAATGAAAGAATCCATTGGCTTCCTTAATGCACAGGACTCACGGATCCTAAGCTCAAATTGACATTTAGCTGTCCGCTGACCCTATTGGGCGGCTTGGGTTTAGGCAAATAAAGATGATTATTGATTCTTTCTTCTCAGCTATTGTTCTCCCAAGTTTAACTTGTCAGTCTTTTGGCTATCCTCTGGTCATTGGTGATTAACATAAGGAATTAATCTTCCTTCTAGATATTGCCAGATCCGACTTGAACAGTCACCACTCTGACTTAAAGCAGGATGTGTTTACTTGTGGGATGGGCCATAGGGGGTTCACTGGCCACAAAGAGAAACAGCATACAGTTTTGTATCCGCAGTGACTGAACTGCATCACTGGCTATTCCATTTTCAATCTAGGATCCACCAGCATAGAGAGCTTATCACTGACCAGAGCTCTGCTTTCATCCTGCTCAATCGCAGGTCACAACGACACTACTTGAATAGCTTAGTACCTGAGTTCCACACAGTCAGTTTGGACGGGGTTAAAGTCTCCGTCTTTTGCTTCTGATATGCCAACTTGCCAGAGCGATTTTCCAGAAGCAAGCTCTGAGGTAGAGTTGTTTGATTAGGCTTGGTATGGAACCATTAGTGACTGTAGGCCTTCTCAGTCTCTGTCCATTTTGTCACTGTCTTTGGCCTGCAACCTTGTTTTGCATTCTGGCTGACACACCAGGCCACTATGATTACTGTAGCAAATTTTTGATCCGCCCCTTCTGGCAGTTAACTACATAGTGTTTTTTTCAGGGCTAAAGAGAATATGTCCCTTATCGCAGAAGCAGGTATATTGGTGTTGGTGTTGAGGGCTGGAGATTTACACTCATTATGCCCATAATGTGCACTCTTTTAGGATATAGCATATACCTACCTGCCCTCACCTTCATTACAGTTGCTGGTCTCTAGAAAGGCTGATTGCTACTGGTTCACAGATGAGCTGAAAGCCTGGAGCCATGCCTGGGGTTATTTTCCATAAATAGTAACCACTACAAACCCCATCTCTCTGTGAGGGGTACCCCAAATAACACAAGCAATTACCTATTGCTAACAAGTAAGTACTAGGGAATGTGACTAAACAGATCCTGACTTTTATTTTAGCACCAAGGTCAGCATGTAAATGCATAGAAATAAACACATCACAGCCTTACCTACTGTGGAGTTAATGTAATCACAGTCAAGCAGCGCAAGTTAATAGTCATCTGACATTAGCACTAGCACGTTAAACCTACCTAGACACATTTACCACCAAGGAGACCAATCTTCAATATACAGTGAGCCCATCCTGCAGGGCCAAACCCTGCATTAAAATGAAAGGGCTCTTAGTATCAGTTCAAGCTTTAGCAATAGTGCAAACACATCCTTCAGTCTGTCTAATATTAGTAAACAGAGTGGCACTACGGACATCCAGTTACATTCATATGTGTGATACATGCTTTTTCAAAAATGCAAACTAACACCATACCTGCAGAAAATAAGTCAAGACTGTAAAGCCAGGCTTTTTCAGTTAAAAGGAAGGCTTCAGCGCAGCACAGCACACCTGCTATCATCATTAGTGATGAGCGGAATACGCCATATTCGATTTTGCGATATTTCACGAATATATAGAAGAATATTTGCGAAATATTCGTTAATATCGAATATTCGTGATATTTTATAAAAAAAAAAAAAAAAATTGCGAAATTTCGCGAATGCGAAATTGATTGCGAAATTCTCGTCAACACGCGAAAACGGAGATCATTTCCTGGATTACTAAACTAATATGCACTAAACACTAACTCTCTACTTACACAAACTTATATGACTAAACTAAAGCTCATTTTTTTTTTTTTTTTTTATACACAAAACACAGAAGGGCAGAGAAAGTATTGGCGAATATTCGTAATACGAATATTCGCATTGCGAATATTTGGCAACATAAAAGGATCGCCTCAGCTACTCAGCCCAGGGTCTCTAATCATACCAGCAATGCTTTTAGACGTCGATGGAGATCACTAGGATGTGATCTGTTTTAAAAATAAATTTGAAAAAATGTATTCGATTTATTCGCGAATACTCGAATATGCAATATTCGTAACGAATATTCGCAATGCGAATATTCGTGAGCAACACTAATCATCATTAGCGGTATTGCAGACACAAACCACAGCCCTTCAGAAATGCAAGTTTAACAACATAATTGCAGCAGTAACTGAATCGAATTGTGCACCATGTGGTGCCTTACCACCTGCATGCCTCATGTCCTAAGTCCAATGAATGTCCATCCATGGTGTCATGATAAAGGAGAAATCCCTAGAAACCAGATGCCCTCATCCCATATCTTCCTGGATCCTGCTGGGGTGAGGTCTCCCCCATATAGGTGTTCATGTCTGCCTGTACAGTGGGGAGCTTCGTCACAGGAGAGGCTTGAACCTGTGCGGCTTGGCCAGAAGTGTCCGGCAAGGTGAGGGAAAAGAAAAATTCCTGCTTTCTAGCAGAAGCATAACCACCTGTAGCAGTGAGGAAAAAACATAGAATACTGCGGTAAAGGGAGGAGACCTACATTTATAGTATAACCGGTCCTGATTGGGCAGGAAGGCGGAGCCTTCCCATACGTATATGCTCTCATGCTGTGTCAGGAAAGGGAATTTGTAAGAATTAGAATTTTCATTCTTGAATTATTATAATGGTGCAACCTTATTTATTTATATTCTTGAATTTACCAGACCGTCAATGATAAAGTGTCACGATAGCATTCATAGATGGTTCAGATTTTGTCTGTTTCCTGTAGCATTTGTCGAAATCCAAGCCATTGGAGGCCCTGTAGGCACCACGTAGCCTGGCATAGGTTGATTTAAAAAAAGACTGAGCCAGGTGGAAAACTATTGGCTGAACAGTGACTACTAACAGGGGCAGTCACCGTTCGACAGCACCACTGTATTTAGGCAAGTGCAGATGCCATGGATGTTGAGTACATCAACTGGCAGTGGAGATTCCTCCATCCACACTGTTTAGCATGGGCTAGGGAATCCACTTATTATCTTTCATTCAGCCTGCAGGCTGAACAAAAAAAGATTGAGTTGTGCATAGCTAGCTTAAATGTCATATAACAACAAGAACCTGGGGAATGCCCAGGGAATAACCAAGCCTACTTACCGACCAGCTAGCAGAACAACCAATTAACCTGTCTAACAATGTGCGTTAAAAACAGGGGTTTTGTCCGCACGCATTTGCAAACGCATGCGTGAGCCACAGAGCCGCGCCAAGGCACCCCATAATTCTGTGGTCCTAACACTAACAGTGAGTGTCCTCACAATGGAGGCACATGCATTTTAATGGATAGATAGGGGCAGGTGGACTGAAGGGGAGCCACCCCTCCTTAAAGGTACAGAAGCACACCAAGCACCCAGCATATAGCACAATGGCTGCAAAGGTGTTGGTGCACTGCTGGACCAAAATAAACACCACAGGTGAAACAAAACGTATCCACCGCCCCCATCTATGGCTGGCAATCACAGTAAGTAGCAATGGAAGGCTAGCTTAAATGTCATCCTGTTTCACACCAGAAATCATTGCTGATAGCTGACATTTAAACGATTGATATACAGTATATTAAGGTTTCATAGAGATAATATGGCTGAAAGGTAAAAGTCTTGTTATTTTTAAGTTTTTTTTTTTTCAATTTTTCAGCAACCCAGGTGTCAGTTAAGTGAGCTCAAGCAGGAAATAGGTCAGCCTCGATGGGATCCTTACCTAAACTGGAATGCCATTTTTTCTTAGATGTAATGAAAATACAATTGAATAACAGTACACTCAGCTATCTCTGAAAGTCTAATTGTACTATTTTAACAGCTTATAGAAAACCTCTGCTTTCCCCAAAAATGCAAAGGGTTAATCCCAATGGGGGAAAGGTGATAGGTCAGGAGAGGTCAGATGGTTGCGAAGGTTCTGGAAGGTGCTGGGGGTCAAACAGGAAAGGTCAGATAAAGTCAGCTGAACCTCAGAACATTCCAGAAACCCCTAAATTCCTTATTTAAAAGAGTAATACAGGGTGATTTGTGCCAGTCGCCAGAGGATTTCAAGAGCACACGAGCTGTAATACCAGCCTCTTACCTGTGGCGACATGAAGACGCTAATCAGACAGCTATTGTAGAAACCTGAAACGGCGGACGGCAAGAACTGGCTACAGAGATGTCTCAACATGGACGCCGACCAAGAAGCCCCAGGAGAGAGGGATCCCGGCCGCAGCAGAGAAGATAGGGGAGTTAGCGGTGAAGTTGTCCAATCAAGAGTGAATATCAGAGAGGAAGAAGTTCCGGAGGTCAGAAAGCAGGAGGATGTCACTGGAAGAGGCGAGGCCAGGGCAATGGGAGACGCAGGAAACAGCGGCAGCTGTTCCGAGCAGCACTTCTAATGCCCAGCAACAGCCAGCAAGGGCTGATGAAAGGAAAATGAATATCGAAGAGTGCATTAATTCTGTTATCACTGTCAGAAGCTCTTACAGTCAGAATACAAGTACCACAACGGCATCTGCACAGGTCT
The DNA here is from genome assembly GCA_029574335.1 of Rana kukunoris. NCBI lineage: Eukaryota > Metazoa > Chordata > Amphibia > Anura > Ranidae > Rana > Rana kukunoris. The sequence continues at coordinate 168,752,130 of CM056052.1, forward strand.
ATGGTGAATTGGATTATAAATCCAAATTGTCATCTTTGTCAGCTTCTTTGCTGGATGTTAATAATGAGTTACAATCTGCTAACAGTACAGTATGTCTAATTCTGTTAATCTTTGGTCTTCAGTATTTTCAGAGCCAGCAGGTCCAGTTAATGTCCAGTTAATGTTGGTAGTGTCCAGATAATGTTAGTAGTGATATACCTTTCAGTACAAACAAGCAAGTCAGTTATTTCTCCTGGACACATAGATTTGACATTGGTTCCTACGTTATATACAAATGTGCCATCTGTACTTACTCATTTTGTCACTTCTTCCATCCATAATTTTTTTTTTAAGAGCGGATAAAAAAGATGACAAAACGGAGAAAGAAGCAGGCCGGTTGCTGAAACAATTGTTAATTGGATCTAGGCATTTTGGATTTATGCAAGTATCTTATGTGAATGATACTCACAGAAAAACTCTGCTCAATTCCAACACAAGGATATTATTTTAGAAGCATATAAAGGATTTGGAGGAACATCCTGGTTCTCTTATGATGAGGCCTTTAGGCAGAAGTTGGTGGTTTTGCCATCACTGCGATGGGGCTCCAATGACGTGGGCCTTTGGTTTAATTTATTTCTGTCTCAGAAAGCAGCCATTTTAAGACAACTAAATGTAATCAATAACATACCTCACAACATTCTGAAAATGGAATGAGGGACACTTATTAGCAAAAGTATGTAGGCATAGGAAATACTCCCTTCCTTGCCCCCCTTAAATGAAAATTGTGTTTTTTACCACTACTATTACTTTATATTGGCTTTTAGTATTTACAAATGCAGCAATTTAAAAATTGGATGAAAGGTTTATCACTGGGAAACACTTTTTGATAAATAAATAGTGCATTTTATATACAACTATACAGAGCAGACCAAAATGAGGGACAGTCACTGTTGCAAACATCAGGTAAGGATACCATTAAAATAGGCAACAACCACAGTAAATCTGGAAAACATGCTGCCATGGCTGCTGGATTATCCAGACCATCAGACAGCATGGCTATTAATTAAAGGATTTATGTTTTTTTTAATTGCCAAAATCTGAAGGTTCTGGATGTTTATAATTTAAATCAATTTTAAATTGTCTAGTATGTACAAGGAAATAGTATAACAATAAATAATAACAGGAAGAGTAGAGGGCCCTTTTACACATCCACCATTTTCAAATTTGTCATATATCTTCTTTAGGCATCATTCCAAAAAATGAACCTAATAGCTTTAGGCTGATACAACAACTATCATTTCCTATTGGTAATTCTTTAAACGACCAGTTAAATTCTAATTCAACATGTTTTTCTTACACTTCTTTTGAAAAAGCTGACCAATTAATTAGAGAGTATGTCAGTATGCATTATTAGCAATGACCACTGGCGTAGCGGGGGGGTGGGGCAGGGGGGGCTGTCGCACCAGGCGAAAAATGGGGGGGCGAATCCATCCACCGGCTCTGCGGAGCGCTCCGGAGCCTCGGCAAGTCCCCGGCTTCGGCCTAGCTCCGGAGCGGCGGCCATCTTGGTACACCTGGCGTCGGCCCTCCTCTCTGTTCACACCCACAGAGGAGGAGGAGCCCGCGCTTGAGGGAAACAACACACGCCGCTGTCTGAGGTCTGAGGTCTGCACTACTGGGAGTTACTGTCTGAGGTCTGCACTACTGGGGGTTATTGTCTGAGGTCTGCATTATTATGGGGGTTATTGTCTGAGGTCTGCACTACTGGGGGTTATTGTCTGAGGTCTGCATTATTATGGGGGTTACTGTCTGAGGTCTGCACTATTATGGGGGTTACTGTCTGAGGTCTGCACTACTGAATGAATGAATGAATGAATGACTTGTATAGCGCAACGCATGCGAACTGAATCGCCTCTGGGCGCTTATTCCAGCCAGTGTCTGCTTGGCTGGTGCTGTCATTTTTACCCCGTAGGATCTTGACACGCTATGGACACACAGTCATACACACATATATACATATATACTGGGTCAGTTTTTGGACAATCCAATTTACCTACCAGCATGTCTTTGGAGTGTGGGAGGAAACCGGAGTACCCGGAGGAAACCCACGCAGACACAGGGAGAACATGCAAACTCCAGGCAGATGGTGTCGTGGTCAGGATTCGAACCAGCGACCCTTTTGCTGCTAGGCGAAAGTGCTACTCACTGGACCACTGTGCTGCCCTTACTGTGGGTTACTGTCTGAGGTCTGCACTATTATGGGGGTTACTGTCTGAGGTCTGCACTACTGGGGGGGGGGGGGGGGTTACTGTCTGAGGTCTGCACTACTGGGGGGGGGTTACTGTCTGAGGTCTGCACTACTGGGGGTTACTGTCTGAGGTCTGCACTATGGTGGGGGTTACTGTCTGAGGTCTGTTAAATAGGGGGTCTGTGATTGTCGGGGGTCTATCTGTGATTGGGGGGATCCATCTGTGATTGGGGGGATCAGTCTGTGATGAGAGGTCTGTTATTTAGGGGGTCAGTCTGTGATGCGGGATCTGTGATTGTGGGGGGGTCAGTCTGTGATGGGGGATCTGTTATTGTGGGGGGGGGGGGTTCAGTCTATGATGGGGGATCTGTGGTTGTGGGGGGGGTCAGTCTGTTAATCCCTTACAGTAAGGGGTTAAATGATTAATCCTGCAATAATTTACCCCTTACATGCTGAAAGCCCTGAGAGGGATACATTACAGATCCTTATAACCAGAGTGGATGATTATACAAGGGGGGGGGGGGGGGCGGCGTAAAAAAAATTCTGCCCCGGGCGCCCATAACTCTGGTTACGCCACTGGCAATGACAAATATAAAATCTGCTTTTAGACTGTTACCGATACATTTGGTTGGATTTAATTTAGGGATAAATTTCAATAACCAATTTTACTTTGATAAATGGCTCCCTATAGGATGTTCATTATCCTGATTTTACTTTGAAACTTTTTCCTCCTTTATAGAGTGGGTGGTATCTAACATAGGTAATTCTCATATCTGCATAAGTATGAAAAAGGATTTAGAGGTCTGGATTAAATTTCTGGAAAAATTCAAATGGAAAAAACAACGTGGTAGATGGAATTTATTCTAGAAAGTGAGTTTTGCCTATTCACAGATGCGGCAAAATCAATAGGTTTTGCAGCAATATGGAGAACACATTGGTGTTTTTCAGATGTGCCTGCAAAATTGATTACTAAGGAGTTATGCAAAAATATAATACTATTAGAGTTATTTCCAATTATAGTATCTCTAGAAATATGGGGGTTTTAGTTTTTCAATAGGAGATTACTGTTTGGAACAGATAATAAGGGTGTTATGTTTGTCATAAATTATTCATCATCTAAATTCTTCCCTGTGATTTCATCACTAAGACACTTAGCTTTCTTATGTCTGTGTTATAATATTTGGGTAAAGGCAAGACATATTCCGATAAACAATATTATTGCAGATGCTCTTTCTCGCCGGCAGATGGAAAGTTTTTTCCACCTGATGCCCAACCAGGATATGACAGAAACCCCATGTCCTCAACATCTATGAGGTCGCGTACACACGGCAGAGAACCTCGACGGGCAGAACACATCGTTCCGCCCGTCGAGGTTCTCTGCCGGCCGTCAGATTCGGCGACCCGCCCGTCGGGAAAGGCAACCAGCCATTCATCCCGACGGGCCGTCGAGTAAATAGAGAACCTGCTCTCTATTTGCTCGACGGGTTTCCCGACGGGCGGGGCTCGTCCGAGAGCGTACACACGGCCGAGGTTCTCGGCAGAATGCGGCTCCCAGCGAGGTTCTTGGCAGAAACCAGCGAGAACCTCGCTGGGAGCCGCATTCTGCCGAGAACCTCGGCCGTGTGTACGCTCTCGGACGAGCCCCGCCCGTCGGGAAACCCGTCGAGCAAATAGTGTGTATGCCGCCTGAGACTTATTTTAATATATAAGAATTTTCAACAGCTTCTACCTGGCATAATTATACGTATGCTTGGTTAATATGATTGTCAATGTTAATATCACATAATTAACCCTTTCTCAGCATTATCAACATATGGTATTTTTTTTATTGAATTCACTGATGAGAAAACAGTATTCATGGTTACATATAAATAAAATATTATCAGGTGTCTTCTTTTTAAAAAAAAAAACGATACAATCTACCTGGTTGTAGGAGTTTATTTTCGGTGCATCAAGTAATGAAAGGTTATAAAAAATATGGCCCAGATTCACGTACATCTGCGCATTATTGGACTGGCGTAGCGCACCGCCTTTACGTTAGACTTGCGCAATTTTGTCGCGTAATCACCCTATTCTCGTAGCTTTTGCGCAGGAAATTGCGCATACGTTTTTCCAGAGGCGTAAGGAGGAGTAATACAAATGGGGAAGGACGTGGGCGTGTTACATTGAAATGAGCCGTGACCCCATGCAAATGAAGGGCCGGTCGGCTCGCGCATGCGCGCTTGAACGAGACCATGTCAGCTCCGATGTGCGCATGCTCACAACTCGGGAGCGGCGCAATCAGTGAAATTGGAAATGGACTAGGGCAACGTTGTGAACTACGCAAACGGCATAAATAGACACACACAAACGCACTTCATTTGCAAAAGTACATCCCTTTGTCCCTTCCCATTTAACAAAGTGCTTTTGTTCTTGTTGTTCATTGCGGTGTGTTTTGTAGTTGTCAGATTAGTGTTCTGTGTGATCAAGTGGTTGTTAGTAGATTTTTGAAAGTGGTTTTTGATAAGTGTTTGAGAGACTGTTTGTTTGATATATTTCTTTTTGTTTCTTTTCCTGCTGTATTTTTTTTTTGGGGACTGTTTCTTGGTGAGTAGTTTTCTCTCTGTGTGTGTGTTTTTTTGTGCTTGTTTGTGTGCGTGAATTTTGTTGACTGGGACTGTTTTTTTTTTTGGAAGGATGACTGAGAGAAAACGAAAGCTTAATTTTACAGTTGTGGAAAAACAGATTTTTGCCCGGGCCATTAGCGAGTATGGGCGTTACCTCCACGGCCCAGAGAGTGCCAACACCACCCCGGCCAGGAGGAGGGAGATTTTGGATAGGATCACTGACCAGGTGAATTCTGCGGGGCAGGGGGAGACACGGACCAGGTCTGGGATTGACAAAAAAATCAATGACCTCCGGCGTCTGGTCAAAAAGAAGTTGGCCAGAATGCATGCCCATGCCAGGGGCACAGGAGGGGGCCCACCATGCCGTATTAGCCTGACAGCGGAGGAGCGTGCGGTGGCCCTGACCTTTCATCGGCATGAAGTTGAGGGCCTGCCCGGCTTTGACTCCAGTCCCCAGCCCGTGGTGCCAGGTAAGTTGTTTTATTTTTTAATATCAGGTGTGTAGCATGTGTGGGGGAGGGGGTGAAAGGGAATATGTGGCAAGTGTGTGGATCCTCCAACCTGTGAATGTTTTGTGTCATCCACAGATGTGCAGGAGGGTGCAGGGCCATCTGGCCTGACCGCACCAACCCCAGGACAGCAGCCTAATGAGGCCCCCCCAACAAGGCCGGAGTCCGCGGAGGAGGTTCATGAGGAGCAGGACAATCATGAGGAGCAGGACAATCATGAGGAGCAGGACAATCATGAGGAGCAGGACAATCATGAGGAGGAGGAGAATCATGAGGAGGAGGAGTCCATGTCAGGCACTGGACGTTTGGGTTTTGAGGACTCCTCCCCTCTGGCTGGCAGCAGGCAGGCCTCCCTAAGGGGGAGCCCCCCCCTCCTCCCCCAACATGGCTCCCCTCACAAGGGCCTCCCCTTCTCCCCGGCCACAAGCATCAGCTGGAGGCAGGATGTCATCCCAGACCACCAGGGGGTTGGCCTATCTCCTGCCTGCCACCCTGAGAAGGGACCAGTTCCTCCAGACCCGCCATCTGGGACAGGTCAGCCAGACATTGGTGCGGATGGAGGAGAGCCTGTCCTCCATCAAGGATACGCTGGAGAACCTGGACTCCCACTCCCGGGCTTTCACAACCTGCCTAAATGAACTGCAGACGACATCAGCAGGCGTTGGGCAGGATGTGAGGGCCCTTACCCTGGCTATCCAGGCCAACACGGCAACAGTTGGTGCTGCCCTGGACAGAATTGCCGTGGCCTTGGAGGGCAGGCCACCAGGTGGGCAGAGATCAGGGGCTGATCCTCCTTCCCCGGTTTTACCCCTTCCCCATGAGTCTCCCCTGAGAAGCCGGGGCCGTGGCCGGGGGCGCCCCAGGCGTGGCTCACGCAGAGGGCAGTAATTTGTTTTTCCCCCAATATTTTTTTTTTTTCAATTTTTTTTTTTTTTTTTTTTTTTTTGTTTTTTTTTTTTTTGCTGGAAATTTTTTGATTTTGCAGGTCATATTTTTTTTTTGGGTTGTGAATGCTGTGTGAATGTGGGGGTTACATTCCTGCCGGAAAAGGGGTGTCACCCTCAATTTTGGTGGAGAAGGGTTCCCCAGGACCAGGGAGAAGTGATCCCCAGGTCCGTGTGAATGGTGTATGAATGTACAGTGACATAATTGGAGCCTTGGCGTGGCGTTGCTGCTCACAAGTCCAGCATGGTGGACTGGTGCCAATCCAATTTGATGTGGATGTGGGGTGTGTGTGCTAGGGACCACAGTGGTGTGCATGCATGCATTCTCATTGTGCCATGATTGTGTATGTTTAACGTGCAAAGATGCCCAATGTGAGCTGTCTCCTGGCTGCTCTTCCCTCAGAAGACGGGTTAACCTCGGTTAGGGGGGGATTGTCTGGTTCAGGGGTCAGGTCATCACGTAGGTCAATCTGCAGGCCCTTTCTTTCTGCAAAGTTGTGCAGCATGCAACATGCACCGATGATCTGGCACACAAAGTTTGGGGAGTACAAGAGGGTACCCCCGGACTTATCCAGGCATCGGAAACGTGACTTTAGGATGCCAAAGGTGCGCTCCACCACTGCTCGTGTTTGAGCATGTGCTTGATTGTATCTTTCCTCTCCTGGAGTTTGGGGGTTCCGGATAGGAGTCATGAGATGGGGTCCCAGTGGATATGCAGAGTCACCTGGAAGGGAAAAGACAGGAGGATGTTAGTCATGCATGTGCCCCTTGTGATGTGCATCATGGGAGGGGATAGTCATGCCTGCCACCCATGTCACTCACCAACCAGCCAGGTGTCCCCATACACGTTCTGATCGAATTCCATTCGGATGTGGCATTGATTGTATATGTAGCTGTCATGGCTGGACCCTGGGTGTTTGGCACGGACGTGCCATATGAGGCCTTGGGCATCGACTATCACCTGTACATTGATGGAATGCCAACGCTTTCGATTGCGGTACATGTGCTCTGTCTCCTGGGGGGGCTGGAGTGCCACATGTGTGCAATCAATGGCCCCCACAGTGCGTGGGAATCTGGCAATTCTGTAGAAATCTGTCATTGCCTTCAGCCGCAGGTCCTCAGTGGTGGGTTTGATGATTTGGTTAGCCATGCGTCTGAGTATTGCAGGGACAACCTGGTGCACACATCTGCTCATGGAGGATTGTGACATCCCAGCCACCACTCCACTTGTACGCTGAAAAGAGCCACTGGCAAGGAAATGGAGTGTTGCCAGGACCTTGACCAGTGGCTGCACTGCATGTGAGCGGTGTGTTGGGCTGGTGATGTCATCCTGCAGGGTTGTGGTTAATTCCAGGATGGCATGAGGGGTGAATCTGAAGATGCGATACACCTCAGAATCACTCATGCCAAACAGGTCTATGCGGGTACGGTATATCCTCTCCCGTGCCATCCTCCGTGCCATCCTCCGTGCCCTCCTCCTTTCTTCATCTAAAGTCAGTAGTATAGCTATGCGCGACGATGCCCCTGGCATGTTGGCATACAGATTGTTGAGCAACACGTGTGACTGCTGAGCTGCTCACTAACAGTGTTGCTTTATCTAACAAGTAGACTTTTTTTCTTTTTTTAGACCAGCTTTTATCAGCTCTAATTTTAGACAGGACATTTGCTGTTGCGCACACTGTTTTGCCTGCGCTGCCCCAACGTTGTTTTGTGGATCCCCGTAAGTCCCTCATTAGCATATTTGACTAGCAAATCAATGGTGTGTCTATCGCACTTTTGCGCGGACGGATGCGCCAGTCTAACGAAATTACGCGGGACTCGTTCTGGGGATGCCGCGCAACGAAACGCACGCGCACATTTAGACTTACGCACGCGCATCTCCTGTTGCGCAGGCGTAATCGCGCTGTGAATCTGGGCCTATATATTTTGCACAGATTCCAGACAACCAATTACACTGGAGATATTAAAGAAATTGTGTCAGGCAACTTTTGTTATATGTTTCTCAGAGTATAAAGCCAGCTTGTATTTACATTAAATTTTTTTTTGCAGATTTACATATTTCAGAAGTTTTGCCAGTTGCCAGGCATAAAGGTTCAGGTATAATGCTGCAAAATGTGCCCATCAGTTACAATTCATTAAAATGATTTGTTCCATTTAATAAAACTGATATATTTAGGAAGGGCCACTGGTTACAGTTAAATGCTTGTTTAGATAAGGTAATTTGGTCTGGAAACGGTTTTGTTCTGTTTCGGGACCGATTTCCTTTCACTGTACAGTTTCTTTTAATACCTCCATTTTTGGACAGTGATAACTTATTCCCCCCCACCCTGTTTCTTTCCCTTGTTTTTTTTTTTTTTTTTTAATTAGGCCGGCGCTCATTCACTCATTCCCTAACCCTTTCATTTCTTACCCACCTTTTAACATTTTCGATATTCATTGCTAACCTTATAATGGCAGATTTTCCAAGTCATAATATTCCAAACCCTATTTCGGTACATCCCAACACTCGCATCAAAATTTGTTCTCTGAATATACGTGGTCTCAATATCCCCGAAAAGAGATTGAAACTTCTATAGTTGCTTCAAAAGGATAAAATTCAAGTAGCATTTCTCCAAGAAACCCATTTTCGTTCAGACAATATCCCTAAACTCTTTAATCATTATTTCCCAACTGTGTACCACGCTTCCACAGCTGATTCTAAAACTAAAGTGTTACCATACTAATATCCAAAACGTGCCCTTTGCTTGTTTCGGAAGTCAAAAAAGACAGCGATGGTAGATTCGTATTTCTTAAAGGGACCTTACACAATAAACCAATTATGTTGGCAAATATTTATGCACCTAAAAAAAATCAGGTCACATTTTTTTAGAAATTCCCTCCAACAGCTTACAGAATTCTATTCAGGCCTTCTTGTGTTGGGTGGAGACTTTAATGTCGCTCTCAACCCTTCACAAGATTCCTCAACTACATCCTCTTCTATGCCTTACGAACTATCAAAACTCTCCTTCAGGACTTGACCCTCCACGATGCATGGAGAACACTTTACCCGAATAAAAGAGATTTCACGTTTATACTCAGCACCACATGATAAATACACAAGAATTTATCTTTTTTTTGTTTCCCAGAATGATCTATCGATGCTCACAAAAGCCACCATAGATCCAATGATTCTTTCTGACCACAATCTCGTCACCATAACTCTGATCTTACCGACTACTTCACCATGACGTACAATTTGGTGTCTTGATAATTCACTTTTGACGGATCCGATAACTGCCCAGAAAATACATACAAGACTCACCCGAAAATCTTCTGAAAATGTAACTATTGGTTCCACGCCGGCCACTGTGTGGGCGGCGCATAAATGTGTAATTCGTGGGGAACTATTATCCTTACTGGAAAATAGGAATAGACAGAAGAGAGAGCCAAGATACATGCTCTGGAGAGAGCTCATAAATTATCTTTTGCCTCCCAATCCCTTTCTGAACTTCTTAAGACTCGTGAAGGCCTATTAGAAATACTGGGTAAAACTATGAGACGCAAAAAAACGTTTTACGAATTTGGTAATAAGTCGGGCAATTACCTGGCTAGAGCCCTACAACTCAGAAGAGCAGCCAATACAATCCACACAATTTGGGATCCCACTGGCAAGTCTTTCTCTTCTCCGGAGGACATCACAAATCAATTTGTCCTCTATTTAAAAAATTTGTACAACTTACCCCCCATACATGATATGGGCCACTCTCCAGAACAACGAGATATCATTAATAGATTCTTGCAACAATACTGTCCTTCTCCTATTTCTCAGGAAGACTCTGAAAATTTGGAACTCCCTATTAATACGGAAGAAACCCTATTTGCATTGAAACAACTCAAATTAGGGAAGAGCCCAGGCCCCGATGGTTTGACAGTCAGTTATTATAAATCATTTCAAGATATTCTTTGCCCACATTTTGTTTCTGCATTTAACAATTTATCCTCCTCTTCACATGACCTTAAGGATCTACTGGAAGTTCATATCACCCTTATACCTAAACATGGCAAAGATGAAATGATCGTGTCTAGCTATAGCCTGATCTCCCTTCTTAATGTGGACCTAAAATTATACGCCAAGATCCTTGCAAATCGCCTGCTCCCTCTCATACCCACATTGATAACGCTTGATCAAGTTGGTTTTGTCCCCGGTCGAGAGGCTAGGGATAACACCCTGAAAGCTATAAACATTCCCCATTGGCTTTCTACTTCATCCATGAACGGTTTCTTTTTATCCCTCGATGCTGAGAAGGCATTTGACCGGGGTGGCCTGAGACTACATGTCTGCGACTTCATGGGCCCTGGGACTCCCTACTCACTTTCTACAAATGGTCCTCAATCTATACTCTTTCCCTATGGCTAGAATTAGAGTTAATGGTCACCTGTCAGACGCCTAACACATCTCGAATTGTATACTCTTGTATATTATGCAGATTATCCCAATCTAACTCCCACCATCCTTTTTCACAACATATAAGAGACTCTGTCGGGATTTTATTTGGACTTCCAAACCATCTAGAATTGGTTGGGACAGAATGACTCTTCCCAAACTAAAAGGGGGACTCGGTCTCCGCGGATATCGGTAAAAACCATGCAGCATGCCACATCACTATAATCATTGACTGGCACTTACACACTCATACCAAGGACTGGATTGCCATTGAAGATATTTCTACACAAATTCCCCTCTCCCACTTGCCCTGGATATTTTTTAAATCTATTCCTAGAGATTACCTATCACATCCACTGGTAGGGCCTACACTCCTATGCTTTAAAAAATCTAATAACTCACTCTCCATATGTCCTTCACCTGGTCCACTGACACCTTTGGATGGCAACCCTGACTTTCTACCCAGGCTAGTAGGCACTGTGACGAATCCACTGGTATCCAAAACGAACTCTAGGGCCGCGTACACACGGAGGGACATGTCTACTGAAACTGTCCGACGGACCGTTTCCAGCGGACATGTCTCCTCCGGATTTTCATCCGACGGCGTGTACACACCATCGGATCAAAATCCCCGCCGGCAGACAGCACGGTGACGTTGACCAGGAAGAAAAAAACTTCCACGCATGCGTCGCATCCATTCGACTCTTGTGCGGGCAGATATTTCCGCTGGTTAGTGTACTAACCAGCGGACATATCCAACGGACATGTCTCCAGCGGACTAATTTTAAAGCATGCTTTAAAATTTGTCCGCCGGTCAGACATGTCCGCTAGCCCATATACACGATCGGATTTGTCTGCTGAAACGGTCAGTCGGACCAGTTTTAGCGGACAAATTCGATCGTGTGTACGCGGCCTAAGACTTAACTTTTTCCAAGATGGATCCATCATATCATATAACATCATATCATCCCTGTTTCCGAATGATGATATTCCTTTTTTTTTTTTTTTTTACAAATACGACATTTCCTGCAAAGCAACAGACCCATCACACAATGGTACAGGAACCTAACCCCGTTGGAAAAGTTGTGAATTGCCACGACCCCTCAAAGACACCTAATCTCAACGATATATGCACTTCTGTTTAGTAACCTGTTGCAAAGCTCCAACAAAATTAATAGGGGTTGGGAAGATGAACTCCATGTTTTTTATCCAACTGTTTCCCCTATGTGTTGGATATGCGACACCACTCTGGGATCATTGCTCCACGTTTGGTGGAGCTGTGACCTCATAAGGCCTTTCTGAAAAAAAGTACATGACGCAATATTCCAAATCATAACATACACATTGGACTTTTCCCCGGCTCAATATTTACTGCACCATACATCTTTAACACAATCCACCTATAGAAAATCCTTAATGCTGCATCTCATTAATGCAGCAAAACAATGTATCCCTCTTTTTTGGAAAAACACTAATCCACCAACAATATCTGACTGGGTTAACCGCGTTTAAAACATTTCTGAGATGGAGGACTTGATTCACCAGGCTAATGATAACCCAACAAAATATAAAGCCGCATGAACATGTTGGATTCACTTTAGGGATTCATCGAAATATCAGGACCTATTATGCACTTAACTTCTCCTTCTATTAACATATATTCCGACTACTTAGATGTTTTCAATTTTCATTGAGATGGAACACCTCTGTGAATTGGAATCCCCACATATTCCTCTTACCCCCTAGTTTGAGCGCTTGCCTAAACATCTTTCCTTTTGAGTCTTTCCTTTTGAGTCTTTTCCAACATTTGTTAAGATATGCAGAGTTCTATTCTATATACTGTATATTCCCCGTTTATTATTATAGTTTTATAAGACTACATGATGCTGTATCAGAGTCCTTTTATAACCATCATTCCCTAGGACATGTCATTTACATTCATATGATTAAACTGAATAGGCATTTTGTTTGAAGTTTACCTTGAGTTGAGTTGAGGTGCACTTTCTATAGCGTGGTCAATTACCCCGGAGGATCCCGACACGCTGGTGTCCCGACACTACCTGTGTGTTATGTTTTCATGCTATGTCTATGTTAATCTAAAGCCTTCCTATTTGTTCTTTACTAGAGTTGAGCGAACCCGAACCCGAATAATTGCTGAAAGTTCGGGATCGCGTTCGGAGTTCAGGAAAAAAAATGCGCGGGATTCCCCCCAAATTCAATAACCAAACCCTTTTGGTCTGGTATGGATATTAAGGGGAACCCCGCTGTCAATTTAAAAAAAAAAATGATGTGGGGGTTCCCCCCAAATATCCATAACCAGACCCTTCAGGTCTGGTGTGGATTTTAAGGGGAACTCCACCCCAATTTTTTCTTAAAAATGGCCTGGAATTCCCCCTAAAATCCACACCAGACCCCTTATCCGAGCACGTTGACCTGGCCGGCCGCAGAAAAGAGGGGGGGACAGTGCGGCCCCCCCCTCTCCTGAACCGCACCAGGCCACATGCCCTCAACATTGGGAGGGTGCTTTGGGGTGCCCCCCAAAGCACCTTGTCCCCATGTTGATGGGGACAAGGTTCTCATCCCCACAACCCTTGCCCGGTGGTTGTGGGGGTATGCGGGCAGGGGGCTTATCAGAATCTGGAAGACCCCTTTAACAAAGGGGACCCCCAGATCCTGCCCCCCCTGTGTGAAATGGTAATGGGGTACACTGTACCTCTACCATTTCACGAAGGAAGTGTAAATAGTAGTTTTCAGGAAAAAAAACACACACTGAAACAAATTACTTTATTAATTAAACCAAATAAAAATCCAGCGGTGAAAATAGACGATCGATGCTGCTCCCTGCTCCAACGTTGTCTTCTCTCCAGCGACGGGTGATCGGTCCAGTGATGAGAAGATCCATCCATTCAGAGCACAGCTCAGCGAATGACGCGCCGGAGCTTTGACATTTCTTTTATAGGGGAGGAGGGCCACGCGTCACGTGACGCCGTCCCGCTCTGAGGCAAGGGGCATGTCTGGGCTGTCCCAGTGATGTAGCAGAGTGTGCGTCAGAGGGGGACGGGGTCAGGTGACGCGTGGCCCGCCTCCCCTATAAAAGAAATGTCAAAGCTTGGAGCAGGGAGCAGAATCGATCGTCAATTTTCACCGCTGGATTTTTATTTGTTTTAATTAATAAAGTAATTTGTTCTACGGTGCGTGTGTTTTTTTTTTTCCTGAAAACTACTATTTACACTTCCTTTGTGAAATGGTAGGGGTACAGTGTACCCCATTACCATTTCACACAGGGGGGGCCAGGATCTGCAGGTCCCCTTTGTTAAAGGGGTCTTCCAGATTCTGATAAGCCCCCTGCCCGCATACCCCCACAACCACCGGACAAGGGTTGTGGGGATGAGACCCTTGTCCCCAAAACCCCAAAGCACCCTCCCAATGTTGAGGGCGTGTGGCCTGGTGCGGTTCAGGAGAGGGGGGGCCGCACTCTGTCCCCCCTCTTTTATGCGGCCGGCCAGATCAACGTGCTCGGATAAGGGGTCTGGTGTGGATTTTAGGGGGAACTCCAATCCATTTTTTTTTTATTTGGGGTGGAGTTCCCCTTAAAATCCACACCAGACCTGAAGGGTCTGGTTATGGATATTTGGGGGGAACCCCACGTAATTTTTTTTTAAATTGACGTAGGGGTTCCCCTTAATATTCATACCAGACCTAAAGGGTCTGGTTATTGAATTTGGGGGGACCCCCACACATTTTTTTTTTTTTGTATTTCTAAAAGTCTGTGTCCCATTGACTTCAATGCGCGTGTCTAGCTACCGCAATGATTGCTCCACAGAGAGCCAGAACGGGGATCTGTCAATGTAAGCAAACAGATCTCCGTTGTGACAGGGGAGTAGAGAGCGATGGTCTGTTCCTAGTGATCAGGAACAGCGATGTCTCTCTTCCTCCAGTCAGTACACTCCCCCCACAGTTAGAAACACCTCTCAGGGAACACATTAACCCCTTGAACACCACTAGTGTTAACCCCTTCCCTGCCAGTGTCATTTATACAGTAATCATAATTTCTACAAACTATTTTTTACTTATTTTTTAGGAGGATTTTTAACAAATTTTTCAAAGGTATGAATCATGTTGATGTCGCTAACCATGTGATACTGAGGATTTTAGAGACCATAATATAAACCATACCTATTGACTAATACAATCAGGTTTTCTATAATCTATCCTGTACAATGTTAGCGGTACATTTGTGTTCAGCAAATGGGCACTGCTACATGGTTTTGTTTTTATTTATATGATGTAAACTAGCATTTCAATGTACATGCCGGGGGCACTGCACTATGACTGCTCGTGCTGCAATGACACGCCCAGCTGATCCATGATTTTCTCTCCCTGTTGCCTACATAAACCAGAATCCCCAGCGGCCAGACACGCCCCCCTGATGACGTGACATTCCACGAAACATATGACGGCGGCGAGATCTGGCTATCCTACTCTATACAGCGCCGCACTTAGCAATACCCAGCCCAGGACACCGATCATCTCTATCATGGAGCGGAGCAGACCCCTACACTGAGAGACATACAAGTAGTCCCAGTGCCGGGCGGGCACATTCACAAGTAAGAGGCCACTTGGCTGTATTTTTATTTTTGTATTTTTAATAAATGGTATCACACTATGGGATCCTCCCCTTTATGTTTCCTTTGAGTTCCTATTGGTCCTACATTCAAGATCTGGTTCCAGCGTTTGCCGCACAGTGAGCAGGCACTTAATCTGCCCAGCTCGAATGACCTACTTTTAATTGAGAGGTCCTATATTTGTGGTAAGTGCATTTGATATTCAAGGCACTTCGGGTGAAGCTGTACTAAAGTGGTGAAGGCTATCTACACACAAAAAAAGGTAAAGTTTGTCTACAGCATCACACGACGTGCAATTGTCAGTTAAAGCGACGCAGTGCCGTATTGGCAAATAATGTCCTGATCATTAAGGGGGAGAAAACTTCCGGTTCTTAACCACTTTAGCCCCGGTTTCTTAACCATTTGTCCAAAGACCAGAGACATGAGATTGCTTCCAAAGACCAGAGCACAGATTCGGCGCTGCGTCGCTTTAACTGCGACGGTGGCTCAAAATTGGAAATCGCTCCCAAACAAAATTAGAGAGCTTTCTGCGGATATCTCTGCGGTTTTTATTTTTTTTTATAAAAAAAACAAAGAGCGACTATTTTGAAAAAAAATGCAATATTTTTTACTTTTTTCTATAATAAATATCCCCAAAAATATGTTTAAAAAAAATATTTTTCCCTCAAGGCCGATACGTATTCTTCTACATATTTTTCGTAAAAAAAATCGCAATTAGCGTTTATTGACAAAAGTTATAGCGTTTACGTTTTTTTGATTTTTTTTGTTATAAATATTTTATTTTTTTTTTAAATTTTTTTATAGGGGGTAGTTTTATGGGTAATGGCGGCGATCAGCGTTTTTTTTCGGTACTCCCTGCGATATTATGGCGGACACTTCGGACACTTTTGACACATTTTTGGGACCATTGGCATTTTTTAGCGATCAATGCTATAAAAATGCATTGGATTACTATAAAATGCCATTGGCAGTGAAGGGGTTAACACTAGGGGGCAGGGAAGGGGTTAAGTGTGTTCCTAGTGTGTTCTAACTGTAGGGGGGGGTTGGCCTCACTAGGGGGAATCACTGATCTTCTGTTCATACATTGTATGAACAGAAAATCAGCGTTTCCCCCGCTGACAGGAACGAGCGCTGTGTGTTTTCACACACAGCTCCCGTTCCCCGCTCTGTAACGAGCGATATCGCGTGTGCCCGGCGGCGATCGCGTGTCGCGCCCCCGGGCACACGCACGGGATCGGGGCGAGCGGGGGGCGCGCGCCGCGGCCGCCGGCGGCGCGCACGCGCCCCCTAGTAGTGGCCGCGGCGCGACGTAGAGCTACGGGCTCTCGCGCGACGGGCTCTCGCGCACCCGTGCCGACCTGCCGCCGTATTACTGCGGCGGCTGGTCGGCAAGTGGTTAAACTCAGTCAAGTAATTGCCAGACCATTGTTCCTAATTTTTTTGAACGGTCTACTGACTGGCATGGTACCAGCTGATTGGAGAAAAGCCAATGTAGCACCACTATTTAAAAAGGGGCCAAGATTTATCCCTGGGAATTACAGACCAGTTAGCCTAACAAATAGTTTGCAAGCTTTTGAATGGGATGATAAGGGACTATATACAAGATTTTAGTAATGACAATGGTATCATTAGCAGTAATCAGCATGGATTCATGAAGAATCGTTCTTGCCAAACAAATCTATTAACCTTCTATGAGGAGGTTAGACAAAGGAAGGCCTGTAGACGTGGTGTATCTGGATTTTGCAAAAGCATTTGATACAGTTCCCCACAAAAGATTATTGTACAAACTAAGGTCTGTCGGCATGGATCAATGGGTGAGTACATAGATTAAAATCTATGGGGCGATTCCAGAAGGTGGTGATAAATAGGGAGTACTCGTAACGGACTGGTGTGTAAAGTGGGTTCCCCCAGGGTTCTGTCCTGGGACTAATCCTATTTAATATATTCATAAACTATACCGGATAAACAGCTCAAACTCCATATTTGCAGATGATACTAAGCTAAGCAGGACAATAACTTCTACCCACGAAAACCTTGCAAGAATATCTGAGCAATATAATGGGGGTGGAAAACTACATGGCAAATGAGGTTTAATATTGAAAAATGTAAGATAATGCATTTGGGTACTAAAAATATGAATGTAATCTACTCGCTAGGGGAGAACCTTTTAGAGGAATCAAGGATGGAAAAGGTCCTGGGGGTCTTAGTAGATGAAAGGCTCAGCAATGACATGCGATGCCAAGCTGCTGCTGCAAGCAAAGCCAAAAGAATATTGGTATGCATTAAAAAGGGGATTCACTCCAGAGATAACACTATAATTCTCCCACTCTACAAGACTCTGGGCTGGCCGCACCTAGATTATGCTGTCCAGTTTTGGGCACCAGTCCTCAGGAGGGATGTGCAGGAACTGGAGAGAATCCAAAGAAGGGCAGAAAAACGAATAAAGGGACCGGAGGCTCTCAGCTATGAGAAAAGACTGCAAGCACTGAACTTCTTCTCTCTGGAGAAGAGACGATTGAGAGGGGATATGATTTCAATGTACATATACTGTACCGTACTGGTGACCCCACAATAGGTATTAAACTCTTCAATGCAAGGAAATTAAAAAAGACACAGGGCCATTCACTAAAATTAGCAGAGAAGCGGTTTAACCTTAAACTGCAAAGAGGGTTCTTTACTGTAAAAGTGATAATGATGTGGAACTCTCTTCCACAAGCAGTGGTTACAGCAGGGAGCATTGATAATTAAAAAAAAACTATTAGAAAGGCACCTAAATTACCACAACATACAGGGATACGCAATGAATTATTAACATAAATGCGCACACACAGGTTGGACTGGATGGACTTGTGTCTTTTTCCAACCTTAACAACTATGTAACTATTAGATGAAAATATGAAGAGGGTGGTGGCGCTGTCTAGGTATCACCCTAATTTGCAGAGGTGATATGTAAGCTGTAAACTACACTATGAGTCAGCAGGCTAGGTAGCCTGCCAAAGATAGAAAAAATAGAATACAATAAAATGAAATATGTGATCCCAGGATGGGATGAGCAAAAGTGTATATGGCTGTCAGTGAACTTGCCAGTGATAAAGTACCCATGATTAATGTTGATCCACAGTAGGGGGGTAATGTGTAGTGTGCATAGGCGCACAATTGTGAACCGAATCAGTAGAAATATAAATAAGGTTTAGTCCACAGTTTCACAGTGGGCTAACCATAGCCAATATAAGTGATAAACCAAAAATAAATAAATAAATAAGAATGTGCACCCACCTGTGCGCTCCGTGCTATTTAAAGATGTATAAATATATATAGTACCACAAAACACTAAGTCAAGCACAATAATATGCAAATCACTCAAAGAAGGTGACTTCAGTGCTCCCCCACCAAGGTCCCCACTCACCAGATAGCCCAGCCGCTGCAGGGGTAGACAGCATGTAGTATAGGGTTTACACGTCTCTGTTGTCGGTATCCTTTTCTCTCCTTATGCGTCTGCTGTTAGTCAGTGTTTAGGTCTGGATCCACTGTGATCAGCTCCCAAAAAAATCCACAATCCTCAGAAGGAATACAAAAAACAGGCTTCCATGGTGTAGTAAAAGATAAAAAGGTTTATTTTGCAACGCCCCTAATAGTGGCGTTTATTACCTTCATAAACTATGTAACTATGTCTTAGGACCATAGCTGGGGAGACTGGTTGCCATATGTGCCTATACCAGCGAGGACCTGATTGGAAGGACCTGAGACTTCTGGGACTGCAGACCACCAAGTGATCTGGACCAGAGCTGTTGTGAGCCAGTAGTGGTGAGCAGAACTACCTAGCTTAATCCCTTGTTGCACACAGTAAATGCCAATAGAGACCATGCCCTTACTTATCAGCCATCCATTGCACTTAAAATGGACAGCTTCAAGGCACAACCTTACAGAAGGGTCCCAGTGACCGGCTGTTAATATTGACAGTTAAGCACCAAGTACTTTACCTCAAGGGGTACCCCTTAGTCAGGAACACAAATGCCTACCCACTATAATTGTATTTATAGCAAAGCGAAGTTGGAGCCTTTGTCAGGCTTTTGTTACTGTCTGTGCCACTACTGGGGATACGTCTCTTTACTTTCTGTCAGATTCTAGCAGCATGGGGCCAGATTCAGGTAGAGTTAGGCTGGTATCTCCAGCCTAACTGTCACTTTAAGCCGGCGTTTTTGTTTTCTGTAACCAGAAAACAAGAAACGCCGGGTTGGAGTTCCGATGCGAGCGGCGTAATTGAATTTCACCATCGCATCGCAACTTTAATTTAAAAATGGCGCTGGGGGCGTTCCCGCTGATAACGCTGAAAAAATATGTTAATCAGCGGGAATCGGCAATTTTACGATCGTATTCGGGCGCGACGCAGTGACTTTCCGACGTTTCCGTAAGAGATACGTGGCGTAAATAAATACATGCCCCCTAGGTGGAGTATCCTATGTTGAGTATAGCCGTCGTCATCGCATCGAAAAAAAAAAATTTGCGTCGCTTGCGTAAAACGTCCATGAATGGGGATTTGACGTCATTGACATTCACTGACAGAATTTGGAGCATGCGCACTGGGATGCATTGACAGTCGACGCATGCGCAGTACGTTCGCCGCGGGATCGTGCTTAGTTTAAATAATACACGCCCCGTAGCCGCCCAATTTGAATTCCGCCGGCTCATTTTCGATACGCTGCCGCAACTTTAGGAGCAAGTGCTTCATTAATAACAGCACTTGCTCCTAAAATTTCGCCAGAGTAAATGAGAAACGTTACTCCAGATTAAAGATGCTCCCATCTACCTGAATCTGGCCCTATGTCTTTATTTCTCTCTGTGACCCTGTTTAGAAGATTTTAGATCACTTTCTCTCCTTTTAACAACCATGTAAAATATGAAGGGGGTCAAGATGGGAAGTCACAAGATTCAGTAAAACATTGTTAGCAGTTTTATCACTCCATGGGCCAGATTCAGGTAGATGGGAGCATCTTTAATCTGGAGCAGGAGTCTCCAAACTATGGCCCTCCAGGTGTTCAGGAACTACAATTCCCATCATGCCTAGCCATGTCTAATAATGTCAGAGTTTTACAATGCCTCATGGGAAGTGTAGTTCCACAGCAGCTGGAGGGCCGTAGTTTGGAGATCCCTGCTCTGGAGTAACGATTTACGCAGTGCCGATCCTGACCTCTGTGGGGCCCTAAGCAAAATTCTGCTAAGGGGCCCTCTACGGCAGCGAAAAATTTTAGTGGTTTACACTGAATAGTGGGCGTAGCTTATATGGCTTGGCTCTGAGGGGTGTGGTTAGAGTCCGAGATGAATGAGGGATGTAGGGAGAATGATTGAAGCGCATTATTTCTATTATTACATTGTACTATAATGATGCTTCAATCATTCAAATCATGCAACTCACCATAATGCACGGAGACTCAGTGGAAGCCCGGAGTCCCCTTTACACCAGGCAATCCCAGCGGTCCCTAGAGCCCTCCTTACATCAGGTGTCCCTAGTGGAGCCCCTCCTTACACCAGGCATTCCCAGCGGAGTCCTCCTTACATCATGTGTCCTCAGCAGAGTAGCTCCTTACATCAGGTGTCCCAGTTGAGCCCCTCCTTACATCAGGTATTGCCAGCGGATCCTCCCCCCCCCTTACACCAGGCATGACCAGCGGTCAGAGACACTATGATTTAATACTAATAGACACCAGTTAGGAAATGTCTGAAACTATCTGTGACTTTCTATTAGTTTAACAATGTAATAAAGATTATGCTTCTATAGAATTGTTTAAGTACATATGCATTAATATTGGGGTTATCATTATTTGGTTAGTTTTGCATCCCAGTGCGCATGCTCCAAATTCTGTCAGTGAACGTCAATGACGTCAAATCCCCATTCATGGACGTTTTACGCAAGCGACGCCAATTTTTTTTTTCGACGCGATGACGACGGCTATACTTAACATAGGATACTCCACCTAGGGGGCATGTATTTATTTACGCCGCGTATCTCTTACGGAAACCTTACACCAAAACATTTTACATATCAGGGTGGCATAGTGAATGTGAAATTTTTTAAAGTGCTCATTTTAAAGGCTTATATGCAATTTATAGCTATAATAAGTGTATGGGGACCTAGGGCACATGTATCAATGCAAAAAAACAGCAGCTTTTTCAGGAGCAGTGATTTTACTAATGCTTAAAGTGAATATCGTGCCTGGGGGGGGTCTCCTTAGTCTGCCTGTAAAGTAGCACAGTTTTCCCACTTTCATAACAGTCCTGCA
The DNA here is from genome assembly GCA_029574335.1 of Rana kukunoris. NCBI lineage: Eukaryota > Metazoa > Chordata > Amphibia > Anura > Ranidae > Rana > Rana kukunoris. The sequence continues at coordinate 168,773,742 of CM056052.1, forward strand.
GCAAAATTAAATTTCTATAGGAAAAAAATTGCTTGCGGCTGTATTGCCGGATCCCGGCAATATACATAAAAAATAATAAGAAAAAAACGTCATGGGTTCTCACAGTCCATTACCAGGCCCTTCGGGTCTGGTATAGATATTAAGGGGAACCCTGCACCAAAATAAAAAAAATTGCGTAGGGGGCACCCCAAAATCCATACCAGATCCTTATCTGAGCACGCAACCTGGCAGGCTGCAGGAAAGGGGGGGACAAGAGTGCCTCCCCTTTTGAGCCGTACCAGGCCACATCCTCTCAACATGGGGAGGGTGCTTTGGAGTCCCCCCCCCCCAAAGCACCTTGTCCCCATGTTATTGGGGACAAGGGCCTCATCCCCACAACCTTTGCCCGGCAGTTGTGGGGGTCTGCGGGCTTATTGGAATATGGAAGCCCCCTTTGACAAGGGGGCCCCCAGATTCTGCTACCTATGTGAATGGGTAGGGGTACATTGTACCCCTACCCATTCACCCAAAAACGTGTCAAAAAAATAAATGTGACAGGAGACAGTTTTGAACAATTCCTTTATTTTTTTAGAAAGGGTCCTGCAATGTCCATCCACCTTCAGTCACGGCATCTGACGGTCCAGAGAAAAAAAAAAAAAAAAGAACGGAAAAACTTTTATGGGGCTCAGGGTTCCCCTTAAAATCAATACTAGACCCGAAGGGCATTTTTTTTTACATTTTGGCACAGGGTTCCCCTTAACCACTTCAATACACTATATTATATATACTACACTGCCTGATTATAGATTCTACACTGAATATCTAATCTACACTAAATGCAGATTATATACTAGGCTGTATATATATCAAATGCACTGTCTATACAAACTGAATATAGATTCTACACTTAGGGCTAGATTCAGGAAGGAGTGTGTAAAAATGTGCGGGCATAGCCTATCCCGTTTACGCTACGCCTCCGCAACTTTTACGGGCAAGTGCTGTATTCACAAAGCACTTGCCTGTTAAGTTGCGGCGGCATAGCGTAAATGGCCCTGCCTAATTCAAATTTGACGGGTAGAGGGCGTGTACTATTTAAAACCAGCGCGTCCCCGCACCGAACGAACTGCGCATGCGCTGGTCGTGACTGAATCCCAGTGCGCATGCTCCAAATCACGACACCAATACGCAATGTAAACGACATGAACGTCACTTAGGCAAAGCCCTATTCGCGAACGTTTTGTCCCGCGTAATTTCGTTAGACTGGCGCATCCGTCCGCGCAAAAGTGCGATAGACACACCATTGATTTGCTAGTCAAATATGCTAATGAGGGACTTACGGGGATCCACAAAACAACATTGGGGCAGCGAAGGCGACGCAGTGTGCGCAACAGCAAAATGTCCTGTCTAAAATTAGAGCTGATAAAAGCTGGTCTAAAAAAAGAAAAAAAGTCTACTTGCCAGATAAAGCAACACTGTTAGTGAGGAGTTCAGCAGTCACACGTGTTGCTCAACAATCTGTATGCCAACATGCCAGGGGCATCGTCGCGCATAGCTATACTACTGACTTTAGATGAACAAAGAAGGAGGAGGGCATGGAGGATGGCACGAAGGAGGGCACGGGAGATGTTTTTTTTTTTTTTTTTTTTTTTTTTTTTTTTTTATTTGCTTATATAAAATTTACAATTTAATCTAATCTAATACAATATTCTTACCTGATACAAGCCCCTCACTCTTCACTTGATATATCACACACGCATAGACATCTATGGCATGAGTGATTCTGAGGTGTCTCGCATCTTCAGATTCACCCCTCATGCCATCCTGGAATTACCACAACCTTGCAGGAGGACATCAGCAGCCCAACACATGGCACCACCCATGACACCCATGACAGCTACATATACAATCAGAGCCCCATCCCCACAGATTTCGAACAGAACATGTATGGGGACAGCTGGCTGGTTGGTGAGTGACATGGGTGGCAGGCATGACTATCCCCTCCCGTGATGCACACCTCACAAGTGGCACATGCATGACTAACATCCTCCTGTCTTTTCCCTTCAAGGTGACTCTGCATATGCACTGGTACCCCATCTCATGACCCCATCTCATGCCAGCTCACATTATGCATCTTTGCACGTTAAACACACACATTAATCATGGCACAATGAGAATGCATGCATGCACACCACTGTGGTCCCTAGCACACACACACATCGTCATCACATTGGATTGGCACCAGTCCACCATGCAGGACTTGTGAGCTGCAACGCCATGCCACGGCTCCAATTATGTCACTGTACATTCATACACCATTCACACAGACCTGGGGATCACTTCTCCACCACAAATGAGGGTGACACCCCTTTTCCCGCAGGAATATCACCCCCACATTCCAAAATCATACACAAACAGAACCAAAAAAATTAAATAAATGACGAGCAAAAAAAAAAAAATCAGCCCAGCAAAAATATAATTTAAACAAAATAACAACAAAGAAAACACATAAAAGACAAAAATCACTCTGCAAAACAGTCCCCAAATATCTCAAAGACACGTCACAAACAAACAAAAGCACCTTGCTGTAGAGGGAGGGATACAAAGGGATGTACTTTTCCAAAGGAAGTGCATTTGTGTATGTCTATTTATGCTGTCTGCGTAGTTCACAAAGTTGCCCTAGTCCATTTCCAATTTCACTGATTGCGCCGCTCCGAGAGTTGTGAGCATGCGCACAGCGAGAGCTGACCATGGTCTCCTTCAAGCGCGCCGCGATGCGCGAGCCGGCCGGCCCTTCATTTGCATGGGATCACGGCTCATTTCAATGTAACACGCCCACGTCCTTCCCAATTTGTATTACTCCTCCTTACGCCTCTGGAAAAACGTTACGTATGCGCAATTTCCTGCGCAAAAGCTACGAGAATAGGGTGATTACGCGGCAAAATTGCGCAAGTCTAACGTAAAGGCGGTGCGCTACGCCGGTCCAATAATGCGCAGATGTACGTGAATCTGGGCCTGAGTGTTCAGTTTTGTCTGGAATATGCATTTAAAAGTTTCTACATGTATTTAATATTCATATTTTGTACACAAGACTTGACAACTGGCACTGCATAGGGTTCATTAGGCCCATGTGTTTGACACCAGCAGTATTTAGGAATACAGTTTCAGAAGTCAAGCTGTTTCTCACGGGAAACAATTTATTATTTTCTACCTCTTGGGGTTTGTCTGTTGAATTGTTACCATATGTCCTGAGGTTTAGTGTCTGCGTTTCAAGAAATCATGTTCATTTGATATAATTAGAAGCAAAAAAAAAAGGAGACACCTTCCAGTCTGTTAATCTAGAATGTCTTTCCGTCTGTTTTATGCTCTGGTAATTATTTGTTAAAAAATGGGTCAGTTTCTTTAGAATTGCAAATTACATTAAAAATGTCACGCTGTAAAAGGAGGAAAGATTAGGAGCACACATAAATACATATACAGTGCAATACTTAGAAATGAAATATATACACTTAGGGCCAGATTCAAGTACATTGGCGCATATTTTCACCGGCGTAGCGCACCTCCTTTACGTTAGACCGGCGCAATGTAGAGGCGCAATCACCGCATCCTCGTAGTATTTGCGCAGAGATTTGCGCCGGTGCAACGTAATTCCCGAGGCGTAAGGCGGAGTAATTCAAATTGGGAAGGACTTGGGCGTGTTACATTGAAATGAGCCGTGACCCCATGCAAATGAAGGGCCGGCCGGATCGCGCATGCGCACATGAAGCAGACCATGGTCAGCATCTCTGTGCGCATGCTCACAACTCGGGAACGGCGCAATCAGTGAAATTGGAAGTGGACCCAGAGAGCTTAAATAGACAGACACAAACGCCCTTCCTTTGCAAAAGTACATCCCTTTGTATCCCTTCCTATACAGCAAGGTGCTTTTGTTCTGTTGTTTATTAGCATTTGTTTGTTTGTGACGTGTCTTTGTGATATTTGGGGACTGTTTTGCAGAGTGATTTTTGTCTTTTCTGTGTTTTCTTTGTTGTGTTTTTTTTTTAATTATATTTTTGCTGGGCATTTTTATTTTTTGCTGGTCATTTTTTTACTTTTTTTTTTTTTTTGGTTCTGTTTGTGAATGATTTTGGAATGTGGGCGTGACATTCCTGCCGGAAAAGGGGTGTCATCCTCATTTGTGGTGGAGAAGTGATCCCCAGGTCCGTGTGAATGGTGTATGAATGTACAGTGACATAATTGGAGCCGTGGCATGGCGTTGCTGCTCACAAGTCCTGCATGGTGGGCTTGTGCTAATCCAATTTGATGAGGATGTGATGTGTCTGTGCTAGGGACCACAGTGGTGTGCATGCATTCTCATTGTGCCATGATTAATGTGTGTGTTTAACGTGCAAAGATGCCTATTGTGAGCTGGCTCCTGGCTGCTCTTCCCTCAGAAGACGGGGTATCCTCGGTTAGGGGGGGATTGTCTGGTTCAGGGGTCAGGTCATCACTTATGTCAATCTCCAGGCCCTTTCTCACTGCGAAGTTGTGCAGCATGCAACATGCACCAATGATCCGGCATACAAAGTTTGGGGAATACAACAGGGTACCATGGGGGGTTCCGAATAGGAGTCATGAGATGCGGTCCAAGTGCATATGCAGAGTCACCCTGAAGGAATAAGACAGGAGGATGTTAGTAGTGCATGTGCCCCTTGTGATGTGTGCATCATGGGGGGGACAGTCATGCCTGCCACCCATGTCACTCACCAACCAGCCAGCTGTCCCCATACATGTTCTGTTCGAAATCTGTGGGGATGGGGCTAGAATTGTATATGTAGCTGTCATGGGTGGTGTCATGTGTTGGGCTGGTGATGTCCTCCTGCAGGGTTGTGGTTAATTCCATGATGGCATGAGGGGTGAATCTGAAGATGCGAGACACCTCAGAATCACTCATGCCAAAGATGTCAATGCTTGTGTGATATATCAAGTGAAGAGTGAGGGGCTTGTATTAGATTATATTATTATATCCATCAAGGTTTTAAAGGGCTATTGAAAGATAGTGAGACTGTGTTTGTAATTTGTATGTATGTTATGTATTGATGTATATATGTATGTATATATTTTTTGTAATGTTTATAAAAGCACATAAAAAGTTTTTGGAAAAAAAAATCCTCTCCCGTGCCCTCCTCCGTGCCCTCCTCCTTCTTTGCTCATCTAAAGTCAGTAGTATAGCTTTGAGCATGGATGCCCCTGGCATGTTGGCATACAGCTTGTTGTCCAGCAAGTGTGAATCCGCGTACACACGGCAGAGAACCTCGACGGGCAGAATACATCGTTCCGCCCGTCGAGGTTCTCTGCCGGCCGTCAGATTCGGTGACCCGCCCGTCGGGAATGGCAACCAGCCATTCATCCAGGCGGGCCGTAGAGCAAATAGAGAACATGCTTTCTATTTCTGCTCGACGGCATTCCCGACGGGATGCTCGCCGAGAGCGTACAAACGGCCGAGGTTCTCGCTGGAATGCAGCTTCCAGCGAGGTTCTCGCTGGTTTCTAGCGAGAACCTCGGTCGTGTGTACGCCGCCTGACTGCTCAGCTCCTCACTAACAGTGTTGCTTTAGCTGACATGTAGACGGATTGTCTAATTTTATTCCACCTTTTATATGGACTAATTTTAGACAGGACGTGCAGCTGTTGCACACAGCGCGTAGCCTGCGCTGCACCAACTTACTTTTGTGGATCCCCGTAACTCCCTCATTTGCATATTTGAATAGCAAATCAATGGTGTGTCTAGCGCAGTTTTGCGTGCACGGATGCGCTGGTCTATCGAAATTACGCCGGTTGAAAAAAATTAGATTTCATGCGTATATCGTTTTGGGGATGTGGCGCATCGATACGCATGCTCAGATTTAGACTTACGCCGCGCATCTCCTGTAACGCCGGCGTAATGGCTCAAATCAAAGTTCCTCCACTCAGATGTCTCACCGATGGTTCGGGATGGCAGATTTAGTCAGGGTTAGGTAGGCTAGATTTGAGGCTTGTTTACCGTGCGGGGAGCCAGATAGAGCCGCTGACATATGTTTCGCACGTGTGTGTGTCTTCAGGGGGGCGTCAGGGGGGCGCCCCCCTGAAGACGCACACACGTGCGAAACATATGTCGGCGGCTCTATCTGATACGCTCTTGTCCCAGTGCCAGGCAGGCACCAGCCAGAGTAAGGGGCCATTTGGCTGTTTATGTGCAAATTTTATTGTTTTAAATAAACGGTATTGCACCATGATTTTTTCCATCTATTTTTCTATCCACACATGAGCATACTCAGTACTACTGGGGTTCCAGCATGATCCAGCATGCCTCAAGTGTAACAGGCACTTATCCTGTCCTGCTTATCTGACCTACTTGTAACAGAGAGGTCATATCATTTGGTAAGAATTTAGTATTTCCCCAGCACTTTTGGTGGAACACGAACAATCCTTTTGGTGAAGGTTTCCCTCACACCCCAGAACCAGCACATTACAATCTTGTCACAGATCTGTTCACAGACCTTGCCCAATCAAGATTGCACTCTGCACCAAAAGACCATCCTGTTTTTGTATATCTACCCAATTTTTCTGGGACATTAGTTGGACTTATATTTGTTTGACCTACCATACACTAGAAACAATTTCTATTACTCCACTGAGGTTTATTTTATTGTATGTTATTTTCCAATCAGCATTTGTTGTTATCCATCACAGTTATATAGTTAATGATGTCTTTATTCACGGATGCTATATGTTTATCCACACTATGAATTGTGAGTGAGGTTTCCCATATAGTCCCAGTGGCGCCCTCTATCGTTCTTTATTTTCAATGTATTGAAACAGCAGGCTAATAGCACAAACAGACCCGGCGAGGAGGCTCACTCATCTGGTGCCACTTACAACTGGCCAGTCCGACCCAAAATTGGAAGCTTCCTGAGAAGGTAGATATAGGCCCTGCTCTCCAATTACTCCACTGAACCTCTTCCTATCTCTGGCACTGTCCCTGTAAGACAAGGGACCTGTCCCTACCATGTCCACACACATAATGTGCACCAAACCCAGGGGTCAGAGCCTTAAATAGATTCTGCTTGACCCAAGATGGCCACCGGGGTCACATGGAGTATGTGCATCCAACTTTATCACTGCCCCGGGTGACCAAGGAAATCATAGAGAAACACAGCTTCTGTTAACTTCCACTCATGTCTGCATTTCTGATGCAATCGAGCACCACTGAGGCCGTGTACACACGATTGTATATGTCCGCTGAAACTGGTCCGCCGACCAGTTTCCGCGGACATATCTGATCGTGTGTATGACCTAGTGGACAGGTTTTTCCAGCGGACAAATTTCAAAGCATGCTTTGAAATTTGTCTGCTGGAAACCTGTCCGTCGGACATGTCCACTGGTTAGTACGCCTAACCAGAGGACATAAATTTCCCGCATGCGTCGAATGGATTCGAAGCATGCGTGGAAGTATTTTACTTCCTGGAGTGGTGACGTGGCGGCGTCAACATCACCGCCACGTCACCGCGTCCTCAGTCCGAGGGGATTTTAGTCCGATGGTGTGTACACGCCATCGGACCAAAATCTGAGGAGACATGTTCGCTGGAAACGGTCCGTCGGACATGTTTCAGTGGACATGTCTCCCCGTGTGTACACGGCCTGACAGTGGAGGATACAAACTGCAACTGCTTACAATCCAGGCTTACCTAAATCTACACATTATACCAAAAATCAACAATTTGATATAACATTATGACCAATTGCATTGACGCCCAGTGTTAACCATAGTCCACAAATTAGACAAATATATGACATGCTCAAGTTGTCTAATGAGTGTTCAAAATTCAGGTGCGGGACAAGGGATGGGCAGGAGGGCCATCTGCCCTGGGCGCGATGGTTTATTGCAGGTATGGGGTACCCTGACTGTAACCCTAAGGCAAAGGGGGGCGCAGTTTGGCATCTTTGCCCTGGGCACTGGGTGACCTTGTCCTAGCACTGTCAAAACATATGAAGAAATTTGGCTATGAATAAAGAGATGTACAGAAAACAGGGTGAAGTATGCAATGTACTATGCATACGTCACTGTTGTAATACTTAGGAGACAAGGGGAGGGCAAGTTCAAAAGGTAGCAGGCACCCAAATAGTAAATATTTCTTTGGCTGCCTTGGTTAGTGTACCATACAATGTCTGCGAATAATAAAAGGACAATGTTTTTTATTATTAACCTGACAATTGGCCACTGGGATTGACGTTGATTGAAGATGAACAATGTCACTTTAATGCCCAAGGCTGCTGAGCTATACCCTTACCTATAGGTAAATGTGCTTTAAAAAACACAAGACTGGGTAAACTGTTGTTATACATTATAATCCGAGGCTGTGGTATGAAATAAAAATCTGCACGTTGGAACATGTCATCTTTTGTTAGCGCTAAACACTGATTTACTCTAGAGGAAACATTTTCAGCAGAAAAGCTGTTTACTACATAGTTTCCTATTCAGCTGCAGTACATGTGAGCAGCCTGGCAGAAAGCATTGACCGAGCTGATATTCTTGTAGCACTGGGACCAACGGGAAGCAAATCTCCTTCTGTGGTGACCAAGTGGATTGGTAAAACTTGATGCGACAAGTGACTTGCTAACTCAGGCTTGAAGAAAGCAGAAGAGTGAAGTAGCTAAGCAGATTGCATCTCTATGTAAACCTGAAAAAAAAATTCATGCAGATGTCTATTTTATTAACTTCTATAGATTCAAAGATCTAACATTATGAACCAAAATGAATATCAATACACTTTCATTAGTGGGAAAACAATCCATATTGCTAACAAATCATTAATGGGTGAAAGGAAGGAAAAATTTGCACTAGGTGAATAAAGAAAAATAAATTAATATAAACTAGTGAAAGGTTCTGCTGCTAAACACAAAAGCTAGATACAAAGCAAAAAACAAATGTAGATAAAAAATGTGTAGCGCTGAAAAAAGTCACATGTTGCCAAAATGATTACAAAATAATTACAACAAAAATAGTGTTCAATAAAGGTGAATAATGGATGGATGTAATCCTGTGTCACTCCAATGTTATTCCAAAATATGTGAAGACCCACCACCAGTGAATGTAAGGGGAGGCTTATTTCAGACAATTTCCTTTGCAAGGATGCATAAAAAAGAAGCTCAGTACATGGGTTGCCGTTTTGCGCATGTGCAGTGCTAAAAAACGTGACGAGTGCCCCTGATGATGTCAGTTTATGACAAAATGGTCAGAGGGCGTCACGTTTTTTTGCACTGCGCATGTGCGAAACAGCAACCCGTACCGACAGGAACGGAGCTTCTTTTTTAATACATCCTTTCAAGGAAATTGTCTGCAACTCTTTATAGAGAGTTTTTTTTAGCTGCTATTGTGCATTTTACAATAAATTTGTTATAACGTCTGCACTATTGGAAGCTAGGGTTGTCCCGATACCTCTTTTTTAGGACCGAGTACAAGTACCGATACTTTTTTTCAAGTAGTCGCCGATACTGAATACCGATACTTTTTTAAAATGTGTCCCCAAATGCAGCCATGTCCCCCACATATTGCAGCCATGTCCCCCACATATTGCAGCCATGTCCCCCCACATATATTGCAGCCATGTCCCCCCACATATATTGCAGCCATGTCCCCCCACATATATTGCAGCCATGTCCCCCCACATATATTGCAGCCATGTCCCCCCACACATATTGCAGCCATGTCCCCCCCGCAGATGCAGCCATGCATGTCCCCCACATATGCAGCCATGTCCCCCAAGGATGCAGCCATGCATGTCCCCCACATATTGCAGCCATGTCCCCCACATATTGCAGCCATGTCCCCCACATATTGCAGCCATGTCATGTCCCCCACATATTGCAGCCATGTCATGTCCCCCACATATTGCAGCCATGTCATGTCCCCCACATATTGCAGCCATGTCATGTCCCCCACATATTGCAGCCATGTCATGTCCCCCACATATTGCAGCCATGTCATGTCCCCCACATATTGCAGCCATGTCATGTCCCCCACATATTGCAGCCATGTCATGTCCCCCACATATTGCAGCCATGTCATGTCCCCCACATATTGCAGCCATGTCATGTCCCCCACATATTGCAGCCATGTATGTCCCCCACATATTGCAGCCATGTATGTCCCCCATATTGCAGCCATGTATGTTCCCCTATACCTGTAGTAGATATGATGCCGCCGCATACCGCCACGTTAATCCCCCTGCATTACAGTGCGCATTACAAGCTTTTGTTTGAATACTTGTAATGCCTGCCGCGCCATGTATAGACACTCCCCTTCTCGGGATTGGACGGATCCGGCGGCGGCGGAGGGGGGGGAGTATTCTATTCAGGTATCGGGGTATTTGCGGGAGTACAAGTACTCCCGCAAATATTCGGTATCGGTCCCGATACCGATACTGGTATCGGTATCGGGACAACCCTATTTGAAGCCTTCTCTCTTTTTTCCAACACCATTTGGCTTTACTAAATTTTCAAAATCTGGATCACCATTGCTTCTCTTGTGCTGGAACACCTGTCACTGGAGCACCTGAGTGATTGCACTGACCATAGATAGATAGATAAAGGATCATTCCTGGAGGTCTCCACAGGACACCATTCACGATCATATCTCTGCAGAGCCTGTATTGACCCCCCTGAGAAGGGCGGTCACAGGCTAGCTGGTAAGCCTTACTTTACATTCACTGGTGGTGGGTCTTCACATATTTTGGAATAACATTGGAGTAACAAAGGATTACATCTTCCTCGCGGGAATATTCCCCATATGAACTTTATTCACCTTTATTGGACACTATTTTTGTTATAATTATTTTTTAGTCATTTTGGCAACATGTGACTTTTCAGTGCTACACATTTTTTATCCACAACAAATCATTAATACAGAGAGATAATTGGGTTAAGCTGTAACGGTAAATATTGTAGATATACCAATTGCTGTACAATAGGGTTGCATGATTCAACTTCTGACCCACAAGAATCTTGCATAGATATGAACAGGTAATTAAAAAATCAAAGTTTAAAGCAAATCTGTGACTTTCCCACAAAGAGTTTGGTTTGCTTTGCTCCACCACCCCTCCTTGGCACTTACCTTTCCTTTGCATAGCCAGGAAGGTGACATCAATGTAAAAAAAAAAAAAAAGTGTGTAGCACTACCCCGGGAGGAGCTGCTGGTTATTTTTGGGTGGCACGTCACCTCTATAGTCTCGCTGTCCAGGGTAAAAAGAGAGCCCGAAGAATTTCAATGTCCTTCTTTTTCTTGGGTTTATTTTGCAGAACTTCAGTAGAAAAGAAGGATAAGGGGTGGAAAGGGTAGATAGGTTCAGGTGCATAGTCACAAATAGGAAACACTCCTGCTTCCAGCAAACAGTTCTCGTCGCCACTCTAGCCAGAGTGGGTATTGCTCACCCGGATAGGCCCACTCACTGGCCTAGCAGCAGGGATAGCGCACAAAGTAAAGTACAGTCTCTGCCACAGGCCTTCCTTTATGAGGAGACACTTTCGGTCCAGAATCCTCTGCCACAGGATTCAGCACCCGGATCTCTTTAGCTTAGCTTGGTAGAACCTTTAGACCTGACAGGCGACACTGTCAAGCCTCTCGGTGTACGGTGCATCCTTCCATGAAGTTTCCAGGTCTTCTCCCAAGATACCAGCCTCTTGCATGGCCCTCTCCAGGATAGATCCTCCCTTGGCTTCCTTCATCAAGTGGCTTCCTCCCGCAGGACAGACAGCACAGGATCACCATTGCAAGGCAGGCCCCAGCCAGACTATTGGGCCCACAAACTAAGTCACACCCCCGGCCAACGTGGTTCCGGAACCAGGATTCAGGACACGCACCTCAGGCCAGACGGGCCACGAGGCGCGTGGGACGAGAATGGCGTGTGTGCCTTAAGTACCCCTCCCCAGCATGCACAGCGAGCAACCTCTCCCACTGATTTGCTGCCGAGGGGGATACCCAATACACCTGGACCTTGCTGCTGCCACCCTTGGCCTGGGGTGGTAATGACACCCCCAGGTGAACAATGGTGGATACTCCCTGCACAGTCACGGCTGGAACAGAGGCTAAATTGCCCTTAATCACTCTTGTCTGAGCCAAATAACAGCTCAGACCCCCACTAAATTTAAAGCAGCGCCTGATCAACAAGAGCAGGGTGCTACATATACACTATATTACTATCTTACCAGCTCCTGTAGTATGTCTACAGTCTCTGACCCTCTCCTACAGTATGTCTGCAGTCTCTGACCCTCTTCTGTAGTATGCCTGCAGTCTCTGACCCTCTCCTGTAGTATGCCTGCAGTCTCTGACCCTCTCCTGTAGTATGCCTGCAGTCTCTGACTGTCTCCTGTTGTATGCTTGCAGTCTCTGACTGTCTCCTGTAGTATTCCCGCAGTCTCTGACCAGCTCCTGTAGTATGTCTGCAATCTCTAACCAGCTCCTGTAGAATGTCAGCAGTCTCAGACCAGCTCTTTTAGTTTGTCTTCAGTCTCTGACCAGCTCTTGTAGTATGTCTGCTGTCTCTGACCCTCCCATGTATTCTCCCCTCAGTCTCTGACCCAGTGTTGTCAACCCCCTCAAAGTGAAATTTAGTGGTAGGATGCCAAAATTTACAAACAGCACCAATATTTTACTGACAAAAATCATGAAAATTACTGAGAGAGCTGCATTTTTTGCTAACACTGCAAAAAAGCACCTAAAATTACAGTTTTCCGTGCTAAACAGTGCACATATTAATACTTAAACTATAAACATATATATCATGCTGTTAGCAATGTGTTTAAGTTAAACAAAAGTAAAAAACAATATTTCTCCATTTACATGAAGGTCAGGTTACTATAAACCAGCCAGCACATAGTTCCCCCTTACATCACAGTGTGCAAGATTCCCCCTTACCGTGAAAGGGAAATCTTGTGTATAGGAAAACACTGCAGATCATAATCTAAGGGGGAAACTCTGATATAGGAGGGGGCTCTGGTGATCAGAGACCACCTTATATCAGAGTCTACTGCGTTCCCTTTACATCAGAGTTCACACTTACATCAGGGTCCGCAGATTGAGTCCCCCCTTGCATGTAAGGGGGAATCCTGCAGACTCTGATGTAAAGGGGAATGCCTGGAACTCTGATGTGAGGGGCACTCTGGTGACCGGAGACCACCTTCTGCAGAGTGCATACACTAAGGTAAGGAGAAGGGTTACTAATATAGGGGGGGACCTTTATATCAGTGCTCCCATACATTATTATATTCACTCCCCCCTTACATCAGTAACCCCCCTAAAATTGGCCTGGCGGCACTGTCACTGACCTCCTCTCAGGTGCACCATGCAGGGCTCAGTCAGATGACTCCAGCTTGGTGGCTCTGGCTTTATCCTCCCCACAATCCACACACGTCTGACTCCTCCTGTGACCCCCATCCTGGTGGCGCTCCCACTCTTGACTCCCCTCCAAATTCCCCTTTATAGACTGCAGACATGATAAAAGACAAGAGATGGTCAGAGATTGTGGACACGATACAAGAGATGGTCAGAGACTGGGACTAAATCTCTACCAATCAGTGAGAGCTAATGATGTGCTGTAACCCCTAGCAACCAATCAGTGAGTTGTAATGACGTGCTGTAATCTCTAGCAACCAATCAGTGAGCAGTAATGTGTTGTAACCTCTAGCAATTAGTCAGTCTGTGGTAATGACCAGCTGTAACCTCTCCCTGCTATTTGTATGTCTCAGAATGGAAGGAGGGGAGATGGCAAAAAATTTTTGCCCATGATCCAATCAATATTAAAGACGGCCCTGACAGTGGAGGGGTCGGGGTCGGCAAAATGCACCTTCTTCTAAGTAGATAAAAAATTCTTGCAGGGCCCAGTTTGTTGTAGCCATTTAAAGAAGTACCCCACTTCTCATTTATTCGAGTGCACTGAAAAAACACTAGGGGCCCGATTCAAATACCTTTTGCGTATCTGTCTGGCAGCGTAGCGTATGGTGTTTATGGGCAAGTGCCTTATTCAGAAAGCACTTGCTCCATACTATGCAGCGGCGTAGTGTAAACTGCACGGCATAAGGCTGCGCAATTCAAATGAATGGAGTGGGGGCGTGATTCATGTAAATGAATCATGACCCCACGTCATTCACGTTTTCTTTGGACGGCGCATGCGCCGTCCGTGGACGTTCCCAGTGCGCATGCGCAAAATCACGTAGATTTTTATCAATGTAAACGACGTGAACGTCGAGCCCCATTCCCAAACGAGTTACACAAACGACGGCAAATTTGACGCGGTCCCGACGTCTATACTTAACATTGGCTGCGCCTGCTATAGCAGGGGTAACCTTACGCCGTCTAACGCTTACGTAAACGACGTAAAAAATGACGCGCCGTCGCAAGTCCGCTCGTGAATCGCTGTATCTTTCTCATTTGCGGCCAGCGTAATAATGCAACTAAGATACGACAGTGTAAGCGAATTACGCCGCTAGTATCTTAGAAGAAAGCCGGCGTATCTTCTTTTCACAATAGCAAAAAAAAGATACGGCGGCTATTCTTAGTATTTACACAGCGTATCTATAGATACGCTGCGTAAATAGCTTTCTGAATATGGCCCTAGGTAACTGATAATCCTTTAGACACATTTAGAGTACAGTTGTGTTGCTAAATATTGATTTACCCATTCTCATATACATTTTTCTGCTATTGATATGGAGCTGCTTATATAGATAAATTTGTTTACCTTTATTACCAGAGGGCAGTTCTACTCTGCTTAGTCAACTGCATTTTATATGTCATGTATCATTATGCAAGTTCTTGATGATAGTCAAACCACCTTAGTCTACCAAGCAGGTGTGTGTTCCTCTATTACCTAGATCAGTGGTTCTTAACCTTGTTGCAGGTACTGAACCCCACCAGTTTCATTTGCGCATTCACCGAACCCTTCTTAATTGGAAAAATGCCCACTCTGGCGGCAATTGATGTTACAGTGGCTGCGTGTGTTGCACAGTGGCTGCGTTTGATGGGCACACTGGCAGCAATTGATGGGGCAATCTGGCAGCACACTGGCAGCAATTGATGGCACAGTGGCTGCGTGTGACGGGTACAGTGGCTGCGTGTGACGGGCACAGTGGCTGCATGTGATGGGCACAGTGGCTGCATGTGATGGGCACAGTGGCTGCGTGTGATGGGCACAGTGGCTGCGTGTGATGGGCACAGTGGCTGCGTGTGATGGGCACAGTGGCTGCATGTGATGGCACAGTGGCGACAATTGATGGCACAGAGGCTGCATTTGATGGCATAGTGAGGCTGCAATTTATATATATATATATATATATATATATATATATATATATATATATATATATATTTTTTGCTAGTCAGAGACGGCTCATTTAAAATAACACAAAAACATTTTTTTTATCTGCCATTTTATATTAATAAAGTGCTGGTCACCGCACCTTAGTCAGCCTCCCCAATCCAGCCATTTAATTATATGCTCTTAACAGGTTCTACTTACTTTTAAACAAGTTCAGTAGTCTTTTTTAGCACACTGTCTGCTAGGTTCAAATTCCACTAGTCAGGCAGGCTCCTCGAGACTAGTCCTTGCCTCTCTAGCTTGTCACAGCCAGCGCGACACACAGCTCTCTGCGCAGCGCTCCAAGTCCCCCCCTTCCGGCTGTGAGTGGAGTGACGTCAAGCCGCTGGAAGGGACAAAGAGACTCCTTCATGGGGGGATTAAACAGGCTGCAGCAGACAGGAAAGGGAGTCGGGATGTGGGGATGTGACGGTCCCGGATGCAGGAGTGCACTCGGCAACAACAATTTGTACAGTGTCTTGACCTCCGCCAAACCTGCGAGACTGACTCACCGAACCCCTGGGGTTCCATCAAACCCAGGTTAAGAACCACTGACCTAGATGCTACAGTAAGGTGAAAAGTACTATACGCAGGTGTTATGTACTTCTGTAGTGATTCAATCAACCAGGTGTGTCAGAGGGGCTCAGGGTGTTATTGGTAATTTGGGGTTTCTCAACTCCAAGCAGTTCCTTTGGGGTAGTTCTACACACACTACCCCAGTTTCTCATTTAAGAAGGCCTCTTGGTGATCAAACAACTTATTAGCAGCGTGACT
Organism: Rana kukunoris; assembly: GCA_029574335.1. NCBI lineage: Eukaryota > Metazoa > Chordata > Amphibia > Anura > Ranidae > Rana > Rana kukunoris. Next base: position 168,789,859 of record CM056052.1, read on the forward strand.
TTATTTTAGAGGTGACAAGACACCTTAATGCTACTGTGGGCAGGCAGCGTTCAGAGCGCTATCACACTCACCTCTCACGTAACCTAATGCCCCGTACACACGATCACTTTATGTGATGAAAAAAAATGACGTTTTCTGTGAAGTAAAAAATGACGTTTTTGAAACTTCACTTTTCAAAGACGATGTTGCATACACACCATCGTTTTTTCACAAAAAGCGAGGTTACGTTCACCACTCTTTTCCATTGAAGCTCGCTTCATAACTAGCTTCTGGGCATGCGCGGGTTGAAAAACGTTGTTTTAAACGACGTTTTTTGCTACACACGGTGACTTTTTGTGAAACAAAAAGCAACGTTTTGAAAAACGACACATAAAATTGAAGCATGCTTCAATTTTTTTTTGTCGTTTTTTACAAGACATAAAATGACGTTTTCCCCTACACACGGTCAATGAAATAGACGTTTTTAAAAACATCATTTTTTTTCATCACATAAAGTGATCGTGTGTACGGGGCATTAGACTTCTTGCACTCCACCCGTCAATAAGGAGTGATATTGCGTCGGCGCACATCACCCCTTCCATCCACCACACAAGGATCTCGGGTATATTATATCATACATTATCTGTTTACATATTTGTATATTTGCACAACTGATACACTTAGGTTATGTTTTCATAATTAGTGATAGCTGAAGGTTGTTCACTAGTTTTATTATATTTGAAGTTTTGTGATTTATGGACTTTAATAATAGGTAGTGCTTTACCAGTTTATGATCTACATACAGTATATGGTCAATGAAATCAGCCAGCAAAAAATATCAAATAAAAACTGTCACTGGATGCTGTCTTTCTCTCATATACACACGGGCACTCTCAATGGACCCCTGCATTTAATCACACATTTAGGCACTCTTACTAGACTGTCCCTCACATACAGTAAATATTAAGACAACAAAGAAAACAGAAAACTGCGCTAAACCAAAAATAAATTAAAATAAAATAAAATAGAAAGCTGCGGCAATCGTGTAGAAACACAAAGTAATACAAAATAGCAAAGCCGCGCTCATCAAGATAAAAAATATATGTATGAATGAGGACTGCTGAGCAGTAATCTCCTGTGTTGTAGCCAATGGTGTAGCTTGAAACATCACAAAGTAGTATATATTAGTATACAGGTTGACATAGAAATAAAACCTCAAAAAGAAAAAATGCAAAAAAAACACAGATCCTAAATAACATAAATGTTCATAAAGTCCTTGTTACAGGAATAAAGCTTGAAGAACCGAGTGTCAGGAGGCAAAACAACAACAGATCATAATGGTTCACTCCACCACGGTGACGAGATGTTAATGATAAAGTGATCCCTTCACCAGAATAAGGGGGGGCTGCTTACCAGAGGGCAAGCTCAATGAAACAATTGGCTTTAGCCCAGCCGCGGCCTTTAATCCTGTATGGTTCCTGGGTGCAACTTCCAGCAAATACCAAGGTATAGCGGTGCTCACGGAATATGGGTGGAGAGAGAAGGATGGACCAATAGTGTAATTCCGTTTTACAAAAGAGGTTTATTAAAACATAAAAATGATACTCACATTTAGTAAAAGCATCACAAACATTTAAAACAAGTCGCCGGCCGGCAAACAAAGCGGAGCCCTTCCTCCGTGCGTGCGTGGTGACGTCACTGCGTGTCTTTCCCAGACGCGTTTCGTCATCAAAGGGACGTTCTCAATGGGATTGAGAACGTCCCTTTGATGACGAAACGCGTCTGGGAAAGACACGCAGTGACGTCACCACGCACGCACGGAGGAAGGGCTCCGCTTTGTTTGCCGGCCGGCGACTTGTTTTAAATGTTTGTGATGCTTTTACTAAATGTGAGTATCATTTTTATGTTTTAATAAACCTCTTTTGTAAAACGGAATTACACTATTGGTCCATCCTTCTCTCTCCACCCATATTCCGTGAGCACCGCTATACCTTGGTATTTGCTGGAAGTTGCACCCAGGAACCATACAGTAAATATTGGCATTCTCACAGGATGCTGAGCTTCTCTCACAGACAGGGGCAATTCTGTTGAATGATCAACCTCTTGGCTAATCTCATGAGATTTGTTTCCCACTTTACCATGCCTGATTTATTAGCTTTTTTTTTTCTAACCCCTTGTTATGTTGGCTTTCCATTCAGACTTTTGCTTTTTTCCTCTAATGCCTCGTACACACGGGCAAGAATCTCGTCAGGAAAAAAAGTTGTTTTTCTCAACGAGATTCTTGGCAAGAATCTCTTGCTGCCCGAGTGTACACACAAACTTTTCAAAAGAACCAAGGTTCTTATTGTACAGTAATCTCTGACAAATAATATAGTTTGTTAAAGTTGAAAGAATAATAGATATGCATAGATACACAAATTACTTACCATAAATGGCCAACATAGTTAAGTGACTAAGTAATCTTTCACTACAGTTCAATTATTATTATTTTTTTCATTTTAAATGATATAATTAATTCATGTCATCATATTCCTATTAAGGGTGAAAGCTATGCATGTCCTCCAAGTCACCTCTTGATTATTTTTAGGCTACACATTTGCAAACCAAATGTTTTATACATTTTATGCATTTGAAATGAGATCTAAAGTTGTAAGCATTCGGTTTAATTTTAAGACATCGATATTGTAATTGTAATACAAACAATAGGTATTTTTGATAACCCAATCTGAGCTTACTTGGAAAATCTACTTTAATTTTGTGACTGGGGTTCACTGTTGGTCATCTCTTTCAACAACTTCCTGGATGTGGTGTATTTCCTGTGTTGGTTGTCCTTCCTGAAACTCCTACAAATCAACATCTCTGCTGTATGGTTGTTGTAAAGAAGAAGAAGGTAAGCTCTGTGAAATGGGGGACACAGCAATGAATATGTGTCGCTGCATTCAAGGAATGCGTGGGATTTTTCAAACATTATGGGGCTGTTACTAAAACTAAAGAATTCAAAATATTATCCAGCTGTGCAGGGGCAGGACAAGGGATGGGAGTGAGGAACAGCTGCCCTAGGCGCGGTGGTACTATGTGAGGTGGGGGGAGCACCACATGGACAGTTCCAACCTACAAGTTGACAGGAGTATTGACAGCAGCTTCACTACTACTGTCAGCTTAGCGCTGAAGGAGACAAGCCAGATCTGGAGAGGAGGAGAGAGCCCTGAGGAGTGACGGGCTGTGCTCTTTCTCCCCTTCAGCTCCATCTCCTGCCACTTCTCCTGGATTGGGACTGCCAGATCGGTGCTGTGCTGTTTGTTTATCTTCCCCAATCTCCTTCCAGCAAAGAACATGGGTACGGGGTAGGTAAGTAAATACTGCACATTGGCAATCTGACAGCCAGTATCATCTCTTGTGCAGGGCCCCTATGCTGCGTTTTTTTTTTTTTTTTTTTAGTGGAGGGGGTATGAGGATTTTTCCTGACAATGTCCATACATTTGGGTGGTGCCATTTGGCATTTTCACCCTGGGCACTAGACGATCTTGTCACGGCACTGCAGCTGTGCATGGAAGCCAATCAGCTTCTAACTTCAGCTTGTTCCCTTACTGTAAGCTTTGACCAAAGAAAAAAACCTGGAAGCTGTTTGGTTTATTTGCGGTTCTGCACCAGATTTTGCACTCCCCAGTTTTAAAATAAACCCCAATACTTTTAATCTTCAACCATTTCACCCCCAGAAAGTTTTTGCAATACTACCCTGCGTTGCTTTTACTGACAACTGAGTGGTTGTGCGACACTGTACCCAAACAAAATGTATGTCCTTTTTTCCACACAGAGTTTTCTTTTGGTGGTATTTGATCACCTCCACGGTTTACATTTTTTGCACTATAAACAAAAAAAGAAAACAATATTTTTTTTAGTTCTGCCATAAGGCACACCCAATAACAAAATGTAAAAAATCAAATTTCTTAATCAGTTTAGGCCAGTATGTATTCTGCTACATATTTTTGGTAAAAGAAAATCCCAGTAAGCGTGTATTTGGTTTGCGCAAAAGTTATCACATCTACAAACTATGGGATAGACTTATGGGGCCAGATTCTCAAAGACGTTACGCCGGCGTAAATGGATATGCGCGGTGTAATAGTAAATGTGCGCCGTTCGTATCTATGCGCCATAATCACAGAACCATATACGCCTGAAAAGCGGCTTTTTCTGAGCGGCCTAAATCTTTTACACTAGCGCGGCGTAGGCGCATAGTTACGCAGTGCGCATCTTGCTCTCCCATTGAATTAGCATGCAAATATGCAAATGAGGGAGATGCGCTGATTCCCGAAACTACACGCGTTTGGCGTAGGCTACGCGTGGTGCGCGTAACACGAAAGCCTGGAGTAAACTTACCCCTCATAAAAGCAGGGGTAACTTTGCTCAAGACGTGTGCAAGTCAGCTGGAGAGCATCTTCTGCAGCACCATACCGGACGAGCTGAGCAACCACACTTACAGGACAACACATCTGTGTGCCAACATGCCAGGGGCAGGCATGGTCTTAGCACTACTATTATATGTAGAGGTGCATAGAAGGAGGAGGAGGAGGGCACGTGAGAGGATATACCGAATGCGCATGAGCCTCTTTGGCATGGGTGATGAGGAGGTGTATCGCATCTTCAGATTCAGCCCTGCTGCCATCATGGAAATAACCACAGTCCTGCAGGAGGACATCACCAGCCAGACACACCGCTCACATGCACTGCAGCCACTGGACAAGGTACTGGCAACACTCCATTTCCTTGCCAGTGGATCATTCCAGCGTACAAGTGGAGTTGTGCCTGGGATGTCACAAACCAACATGAGCAGATGTCTGCACCAGGTTGTCCCCGCAATCCTCAGACGCATGCCCCACCACATCATCAGACCCACCACTGAGCACTTGCGGCAGAAGGCAATGACAGATTTCTACAAAATTGACAGTTTCCCACGCACCATCTGGGCCATTGATTGCACACATGTGGCACTACAGCCCCCCCCGTGACACAGAGCACATATACCGCAATCGGAAGCATTGGCATTCCATCAACGTACAGGTGATAGCTGATGCCAGATACCTCATATGGCACGTCCGTGCCAAACCCCCCCCGGGTCCAGCCATGACAGCTACATATACCATCAAAGCACCATCCCAACGGAATTCGAACAGAACGTGTATGGGGACAGCTGGTTGGTTAGTGAGTGACATGGGTGTCAGGCATGACTGTCCGACCCCATGATGCAGACATCATGAGGGGCACATGCATGGCTAACATCCTCCTGTCTTTTCCCTTCCAGGTGACTCAGCATATGCATTGGGACCCCATCTCATGACTCCTTTCCGGGATCCCCAAACCAGAAGAGAGAGAAGATACAATGAAGCACACATAAAAACGCGTGCAGTGGTGGAGCGAACCTTTGGCCTCCTGAAGTCCCATTTCCGATGCCTGGATAAGTCTGGGGGGGCCCTGTTGTATTCCCAAACTTTGTGTGTCAGATCATCGGGGCATGTTGCATTCTGCACAACTACGCCATGAGAAAGGGCCTGCAGATTGACCTACGTGATGACCTGCCCCCCAACCAGACAGCCCCCCCCTTGCCAGGAGAGACCCCATCTGCTGATGGAAGAGCAGTCAGGAGGGTCCTCGTGTTACGAAACTTTGACCGTTAAACACACACATTCATCATGGCACACAGACAATGCACGCATGCACACCACTGTGGTCACTAGATCACACACACCACATCTAGATCACATTGGATTAGCCCAAGTCCACCATGCAGAACTTTGGAGCAGCAACGCCGCGTCAAGGCCCCAATGGTGTCGCTGTCCATTCACACGTCATTCACACAGCCTTGGGGATAACTTCTCCCCAACGGCCGAGGGTGACACCCCTTACTGGCAGGAGTGCCACCCCCACATTCACACACCATTCACACTGCACCGTGTGCAGTATCCAAAAAAAAATATAACGCTCTTCACCAGAGCAATAAATAAAAGAAAAAGCTCTTCACCAGAGCAATAAATAAAAGAAAAAGCTCTTCACCAGAGCAATAAATAAAAAGAAAAAAAATGACTTGGCCTGGCGTGGGCTCCGCCTGGTGCCAAGGCTCCTGGCCCTCACTTGCCTGGGGGCAGCCTCAGGTGGGGGGGTGGGGTAGCAGGTGGAGGAGTAGGATCCCCACATCCCTCCCTGGCTGCCTGCATGCCCTCCAAGGCCACCGCTATGCGGGTCAGCACAGCTGTCTGGTCCTGGACTGCAACCCGCAGGCATTTGACCTCCCCCACAAGGTCGGAGGTGGTCGCCTGCAGCTCCCCCAGGCTGGTGACTGTCGCTGCGCTGTTGCCAGCGACATCTTTGATGGCATCCGTTAAGGTACCAGAGGAGGCCAGGCTGCCGGCCAGGCGCCTCATCTCCCCAACAACCTCAGAAAGGTGCCTATTCTGCTGGTCCTGCTGCCTGGCCAGCTCTTCAGGCAGGAACTGTGGAACACCCCTCGTCTTACGAGTCACCTTCCTGGGAGTGGCTGGGGACCTGGCATATGAGGAGGATGTTGAGGGGCCGGAGATGAGGGGGATGGAAACAGAGGGACTGGAGAGGTTGGGGGTGGACACTGAGGGGCTGGAGATATATGGGGTGGTGGCTTGGGCTGGTCCGGGCAACCCATGGCCCTCCTCCAAAATCAGATAGAGCTCCTGGTCCTGGTCAACAACCTCCTCCTCAACCACCTCCTCCGTAGAGGTGTGCCAAGTTCCCTCCAACAAGTCCTCTTCCAGGGGGGCAGCCAGAGGGACTGGATGCTCGGGGGATGGAACCGGACGGGCCCTGACAGCAACAGATGGCCCCGCTCCCTCCTGCACATCTGTGGATGACACAAAAGATGCACATGTTGTTGGACCCACACACTTGGCACATGTTCCCTTCTACCCCCTCACATGCAACACAACAGATAGTATAAAACACACTTACCTGTCCTCATGGCTGGCTCAACAGAGTCGTAGCGCCGGACTCCCTCAACCTGCTCCCTCTGCAGGCAGCGGGCGACCACCTTCTCTTCCTCAGTAAGGCGGACGTTACAGGGTGGGCCCCCTCCAGTGCCCCTGGCATGCCGAGCAATCGTAGCCAGCTTGCCCTTCACGAGACGCCGCAGGTCATTCATTTTTTTCTGAATGTCCTGGGGTGTCCGGACCTCATGTGATAGGCCGTTAACCTGACAAGCCACCTTCATGAGGATCTCCTTCCTACGTGACTTTCTGGTTCAAGCACTGTCAGCACCATGGAGCCGCGAATCATATTTCTTCATGGCCGCGATCACGATGGCCCTCTCCTCAGGTGAGAAATTCTTCTTCCTCTTGTCCTTCCCAATAGCAGCCATGGTCCTGCAAAAGTGTTCCCAGGCCAAACAAAAAAAATGGGAGACTTTTGCGATGCACGGGCGCATGTGTGGGCGCATTATTTATACGCTGCGCCGGCGAATCGTAGGGAGGCTTTGCGCATGCGCAGAAGGCATCCACGTCACGGCGCGGGTCATCCACGTCACGGGGCGGGTCATCCACATCACGGCGCATGCTCCGTTCGTCCCCGCGTTCATTTGCATGGGGTCACGCTTCATTAGAATACAACACGCCCACTTCCCTCCTACTTTGGAGTTGCGCCGGATTTGCGCCAGATGCCTGATGTGCCTACACACCATCGGTTAAAGAAACGATCGTGTTAGAACGCGGTGACGTAAAACACAACAACGTGCTGAAAAAAATGAAGTTCAATGCTTCCAAGCATGCGCCGACTTGACTCTGAGCATGCGTGGATTTTTAACCGATGGTCGTGCATACTAACGATCAGTTTTGACCTATCGTTAGGTATCCATCGCTTAAATTTTAAAACAAGTTGGCTTTTTTTTAACCAAAGGTTAAATAACCTATGGGGCCCACACACGATCGGTTTTGACCGATGAAAACAGTCCATCAGACCGCTGCCCTCTTGCTATCCTATCGTGTGTACGAGGCCTAAGGCAGTCTGCCATTCTGCCTCTCTACGAACAATCGCCTGGTTCCCAGCAGACATCGGGTCCGCCAGACATACTGGTTGGCTCCTGCTGTGTCCAAACAAAGCGCATCGCGGGTGGCAGGCGTGTGCGCACCAGACCCGAGAGAAGTGAGCAACGTACAGGTACATTGTTTTGCGCAGCTGGGTCGCCCTGCCTCAGTATATGTGCGGTGGGTGGTCCGGAAGTAGTTCTGATCAATAGGAGTAAGCTATAAATAACTTAAAGTGGAGGTCCACCGTTTTTTTTTTTTTTTTTTTAAAGCCAGCAGCTACAAATACTGCAGCTGCTAACTTTAAAAAAATGGACACTTACCTGTCCAGCGCACCTGCGATGTCAGCAGAGGAGTCTGATCAATCGCTCGGTCCTCGGCTGCTTCTCTTGCCATCCTCCGTGAGGGAATCAGGCAGTGAAGCCTTGCGGCTTCACTGCCTGATTCCCTACTGCGCATGCGCGAGGATCGCGGCGCGCCGTCACTGGTCCCTGCTCTCTTCTGGGAACAGTGTTTCCCAGAAGACAGCGAGGGTGTGACGTCACAAGGCTAGACTCCCCGCGGGAGTCAGAACCCGGAAGTGGTGCAAATACCTGTCTCAGACAGGTATCTGCACCCCCCTCACCCTGAAAAGTTCCAAATGTGACACCGGAGGGGGGGGAGGGATCCAAAAAGTGGAGGCTCACTTTTTGTGTGAACCTCCACTTTAAATACACTGTGGAAATAAATATATGGTTTCAAATTTGACCATAGATATCATTTAAATGTGTTTTTGTAAAAGATAATAATGATCATTTTAACTGCTTTTGCCTATGGGAGATCAAAAGCAGCTGAAGCAGATCAACTGCATCTGCAATGAATTTTGAATGATCTCAGAAGTGTTTTAAACTCATGTCAAAATCATCCGGCATTTTCCCATTAAAGCCCGTCGACATAGATTTTTTACCCTATTTACTTAGTACAAACGTGTGACGTGCTTGCTGCATAGAACTACAGCACATGGCTGTGTCTAATTAATATCTCAATTAATACTATGTTCAATTCAGACAACAGGTTTTTAATGGATGCTGTGGGAGTGTCACTGAGCAAATCCTTTTCAGCTCGGTTATGCGCGGTCTGAAAGGAAACGCACACTCCAGATGGGTTAACCAATGATTTATTTTCTTAGAGCAGTTAGTCATCAAAGGTCCTGTCTAACATATAGATAAGTACATCCTCCAAATGGCATCAATCTGCAAACATATTCTGCAACCGAAGCATTAACTATTCATTAACTATTCACATCAGGCCCTTCCCAGAAAGGAAATTTCTCAATAACTGGAGATGAACGATTGAATACAGTGGGAAGTCCGCAAACTCTGAATTTAGTACCAAAGCCCATTGAGGCCTATGGAAATTGAAAACAGCAATTTTTTTTCCAGCCTTGTTGAAGATGAATAGACAAGCTATTGTTGAAAATACAGCATAAAATATAGCAACGTTTAGTCTACAAACTATGGTAGATTTAGCACCCTGGTTGTAGGCAGGGTTGCTAACACATTTATTTTGCTAGGTGGTTACTAACCTGTTAGGGGGATACACTTTTTTCTCTAACTCTGGATTTGATGCACCTTTCTCTTCTGTCACTAGGTGGCATTGTTGCCTGTGGCATTAGAATGACAAGAGCATAGTGAATTCAGACTAGGAAGAGAATAGGTTGTCTCAGCCAATTGGCAGGGGTTTCTTTGGACCCTTGGCCTGCTGGGAGAGCCTATTTATTCAGCAGCAGTCAGATGATCAGGGTTCTGTGCCACCTGGACAGCAGTCTGATTGGACGTGTGTTACAAGGCTCCGGGCTGCTAGGCCAGAAGCCAGAGGTCTATTCCAGAAGCACCTAGTTGCGACTTGCGCATGCGCAGTAGGGAACCGGGCAGTAAAGCCGCAACGCTTTACTTCCTGATTCCCTCACCGAGAATGGCGCCGAGGGCAGCCAAGAGACGTGCGGTTGCTCGACTTCAGCTGACGTCATCACGGGCACCCTGGACAGTAAGTGTCCATTTATTAAAAGTCAGCAGCTACAGCTTGTAAGTCTCTCTTCCACTCTCTTCCCCAACACAGGTGCTGATTTCCCTATGCTGCCTTTCAAGCCTCCCTCACCTGGGACGTAACCCTTTTGGGACCAAAGGCCTGGTAGTCAGGGTTTGCAGGCTCTTCCCACCCAAGTCTCCTTGAACCTCCAAAATCCTGGGTCCCTAATATTCAGAGAGAACTAGAAATCAGTCCTCTCCAGCCAAACCTAACCTAGGACACCTCACCAAGTGGGCTTCAAGATGGAAAAGAGATGATGTCACAAGCTTGGCTACTCCTTCCTATAAGCATTATGCCCAGTCATTGGGCTTCCTCAGTAGTTGGGGAGACTACACCACACAAGCCAAACAAGCTCTTATATAGCCAGCCCCTTCCCACAGAAAAGTAAATAATGTCTACTGATGTAAAACCATCAACAGTCACATTGTCTGCTGATGTAAATCAATTGTTATAAAGGTAACCAGTAGTGTGTTTAGATTGTGGTAGAAACCCACAAATTCAGACATACATGTGAAAATGTGGAAACTCCATACAATGTACTTGAAGGCAATTCATTGCTGCAGAAGTACAGCCTTAAAGCGATATTAAAGTCTTGTTTTAAAAAAAAATAACAAACATGTTATACTTACTTACCTTCTCTGTGCAATGGTTTTACATTGCACAGCAGTCTAGATCCCACTGTGGATGGGGGAATCCCCCTCACTAAATTATTGTATTCTGAGAGAATTCCCCGCCATCAGAATACACTGATCAGTAACGGCGGCTTTGGCTAGTTGTGCTGATCAAGAGGAACATTTTCTAATAGGCTGGTTGTATGCGAATTGATGCCCATACATGAATCAAAAATTCAGCCAGTCCCTGCTGACCAACCGAACCCATGTATGGGCAGTTTAAAACTACATGCAAAATAACAAAATAATCTATTTAAAAGATAAAAAGTTAAATAAAAGCTCAGAAAACACATGGGTGATTATCATCTAAGGTTTGTTTATTTTAATCATTTTATTCATTGGAAAAAAAATTATATCATAAAATGTAATCTTTGAAAACAGCCCGTGGGCTAGACATTTATCTTTTCTACATAAAAGAGACACCATTTTAATTGTTTATTGCATAGCTTACTAAACAGTAAACATGTCAAATTCCCATAGTTTCCAAACAAAGTAAAATCTATATACAAAACTTTCATTTTTTAAAGCCAGGTTTGTTTTTTGATGTCTTCCTTTTAGAAAACGTACATGGTAACAAAGTAAATCATAATCTTAAATAAAATCTTGAAGTTAATGTCTCAATTCGGTTTGTTTTCTAATATGCTAAAAGTAGTAGAGAAAATCTGCCAATTTTCTCCCTGTATGGTAAATAATAAACAACAAACCTATTTTTTCTTCTGATAAAGAGGATATTTCAGGGTCTACATGTTGTCATTTTGTTACCCTTCTTTGTTCCTTCTGAAGTATTCAATTACATTTCTTATCTTTATTTCCAGACATTAAAACTATACAGCGCTCAAAAAAAAGTGGCTTTTAAATCTGCTGTCTTGAAAGCTAGATGCCAAGAGAAGCTACTTAAAAAATAGCTTGAAGCAGAACTGACTGAATTGGCTGGCCAAATAGAAAATTATTTTACAGGACAGCTCTGCGGGTGTTGCATCCTTTGATTCATATTTTTTTTCTTATTTGTTCCCCTAATAGTCTTATGCCTCTTCCTCAAAGTTGGCTGGAGGGCTCCTTTCTATGTGGGTGTTAACGGTTCATATCTAAAAATATGACGCTCCCATTTAATCCTTGCTATATTTTAAGTCAGCAACAGTGACAGGTCACATTATATTCTCTGTAGCTAGGAATAGCTCAGTGGTGTGTTGTGGTAGATAGTGAGTCCCAAGGCTACAAATTTTTGATTTTTCCAAGGGCCAGTCCACACAGTAAGGCTACCCATATAAGGAGTCAAACTGCTACACAATCTAAATTTTAAAGCAAATGTGCAACAACATGATTATCTTTGCAAACATCATAGTAGATGATGAACGCTGAACATCTGAACTTCAAAATGTCCCTTTTGCTTTACATATGAGAAGTTTGTCAGTATATACTTGTTTGATAAAACAGTGATCTTGTATTCAGGACACAGTAGTGATGTGGCGGTCGGCAGGATTAACTGCTGAGTCAGCAGGGGACCAGAAGATTAAAGGTACACGTTTTTTTACCTTAATGCATCCTATGCATTAAGGTAAAAAAACATCTCACAGCACCGCCCCCCCCCCCCCCGAGCCCCTGTTGTACTTACCTGACCGTTCGAATCTCCCGGGCGTGTCCACGTCGTCCTCTTCGGTTCCCAGCCTGGCCGTTGATTGGCTAGGCTGGGCGGATTGATAGCAGCGCAGCCATTGGCTAGCGCTGCTGTCAATCAGAGCGGATGACGCGGCGCGCCGGGGGCGGAGCCGAGTGATACAGTCGGCGGCTATGGCCGCCGCTGTATCACGGGAGCGCGCTCGCAAAAGCTTTCCTCCATGCGAGCGCCCTCGCATGAAGAGGGAAAGCTTTTGCGAGGGGGAGCCCAGACAGCTGCCGAGGGACCCCAGAAGACAGCTTTCCGGGCCACTCTGTGCAAAACGAACTGCACAGTGGAGGTAAGTATAACATGTTTGTTATTTTTTTTTTAAAAAGCCCTGACTTTAGTGTCCCTTTAAAGTTGGCCAAATATGGAATGAAATTGGGCAGGTTCATTAGGGACCAGCTGAATTTTGATCAATGTATGGCAGGAGGTTGTAGAGAAGTCAATCTACTGTTTGAAATAGTGGGGTGGAAATATGTAACAACAATCAGATAAAAAAAAAATATATAAGAAATCAAAATATGTAAAGGTAAACTACTCTGTGTAGAACTAGAAAATACTTTAAAACTGAAAAGAGTATACTTATACTTTAACCCCTTTGAGATCTGATTTTTTTTTTTTATTATTTTGTATGATTGCAACATGCTTGCACACAGCGATTCCTTCTGGCTCTACTTATCTCTTAGTAAGGATCAAACAGACGCAGATTGTTTATGGCAAAGCAGTATTGCTGTGTCAGGTAATGTCACATGATGGCCAGCCATCTTCAGCTTGGAACCGATTTGTGTGGCTTTCAACCTCTTTAGGGCTTGCAAAGACAAGTGTTGTTTTCCAGGTTTATTCAGATAAAATAAACTGTGTTGGTCTGATGAGCATTCATAGATTGTGTTTTAGTGTCTTTACTTGCATTTCAGTGGACACAGCCTGCTCTATTAGAATACATTTCTGCTGCCTCAAAGTGACCACAAAAGTAGTTCCACTGCACAAAGCTAAATGAATACAGACACAACAGACCAGATTAGCACTGCGCTAAAACAAAGCCCCACAATCTCTTCAAAGAGTGTCCAAGCGGTCATGATGCATGTACGTATATAGCATAAGTTCAAACAGTAGGAGGAGTAACCCAGCTTTGCAGCTTCTATTCCTTGGGATGAGGAATGAGAAATGACTGGACAAAAACAGAGAGAAGGAAGTGCAGTATAGGTAAATAGGTAAATAGTTTTTTTTTTATTGCATTACCCGTAACATCATGTCTTCTAGTGAACCTCTTGCTTTGGAGTTGTTAAAAAATAATAGTGATCTAGTGATCTAGTTAGGGAACAAAGGAAGGCAAAGAGTTTTCCAAAATAGGGATGATTATTAGTGTTGAGCGGAATACGCCATATTCGAGTTTGCGATATTGCGCGAATATATAGAAGAATATTCGCGAATATTCGCTAATATCGAATATTCGTGATATTTTATCAAAAAAAAATTTGCGAAATTTCGCTAATGCGAAAATGATTGCGAAGTTCTCATAAACGGAGATCATTTCCTGTATTACTAAACTAATATGCACTAAACACTAACTCTACACTAACTCTACTTAAAAGAAAGGAGAATAAGGGGGCAAAAGAAGGGCGCAGAAGATAATCGCGCAATATTCCTATTGCGCGATTATCTTCTCCGCCCTTCTTTTGCATCAGAGCCAATCAGAATAACTCGAATATTCGGCAAAAGGAATATCGCGCAATATTCCTTTTGCCGAATATTCAAGTTATTCTGATTGGCTCTGATGCAAAAGAAGGGCGGAGAAGATAATCGTGCAATATTCCGTTTGCCGAATATTCGAGTTATTCTGATTGGCTCTGATGCAAAAGAAGGGCACATCAGAGCCAATCAGAATAACTCGAATATTCGGCAAAAGGAATATTGCGCGATTATCTTCTCCGCCCTTCTTTTGCATCAGAGCCAATCAGAATAACTCGAATATTCGGCAAAAGGAATATCGCGCAATATTCCTTTTGCCGAATATTTCGAGTTATTCTGATTGGCTCTGATGCAAAAGAAGGGCCGAGTAGCTGATGCGATTCTTTTATGTTGCCGAAAATTCGCAATGCGAATTTTCGGCAACATAAAAGAATCGCTTCAGCTACTCGGCCCAGGGTCTCTCTCTAATCATACCAGCAATGCTTTTAGACGTCAATGGAGATCACTAGGATGTGATCTGTTTTACAAATAAATTTGGAAAAAATACGAATATTCGCCATAGCGAATATTCGCCGCAATATTCGAGTTATTCGCGAATACTCGAATATGCAATATTCGTAGTGAATATTCGCAATGCGAATATTCGTGAGCAACACTAATGATTATCTCAAGGAGGCACACAGGCTTTTATCACATAGTTAAGTATATATCACCCACTCAATCTCCTCATGTATCACAAACTTACTGAGTGACATATCAGCATGGATGTCACACCACTTCCTTAAACATAATCTTCCTAAAACTGAGCTTGTAATATTTCCTCCTCTCCGATCCCCTCGCCGTGACTTTACCATTGATATCAATGGCACAACCAGTGGCGGTGCATCCATAGAGGGCGCAGGAGCCACCCCCTCTCTCTCCTACACTGCCACTGAAAAACAATACATAGATTTATGCATGCAGTGGCGACAATGGCATGGCACAGGGGCTGCGTTTGGCATGGCACAGTGACGACAATTGATGGTACAGTGGCTGCGTTTGGAATGGCACAGTGGTGACAATTGATGGGCACAGTGATAACAATGGCATGGCACAGTGGCGACAATTGATGAGCATAGTGGCAACAATTGATGGCACAGTGGCTGTGTTTGATGGCATGGCACAGTAGCGACAATTGATGGCACAGTGGCTGCGTTTGATGGCATGGCACAATGGTGACAATTTTTTTGGCACAGTGGAGACAATTTTATGGCACAGTGGTGACAATTTTATGGCACAGTGGCGGCAATTTATGGGCACATTGGCAGCAATTGAAGGGCACGGTGAGGCTGCAATTGATGTGCCCCCCCCCAAAAAAAACGTAGAGCACTGAAAACTCACACTCAGGCCGCGTACACACGGCAGGGAATCTCGACGGGCAGAACACATCGTTCCGCATGTCGAGGTTCCCTGCCGGCCGTCGAAATCGGCGACCCGCCCGTCGGGAATGGCAACCAGCCATTCTTCCAGGCGGGCCGTCGAGGAAATAGAGAGCGTGCTCTCTATTTTGGCTCGACGGGCTTCCCGACGGGAAGCTCGCCGAGACCGTACACACGGCCGAGGTCCTCGCTGGAATGTGCATTTCAGCGAGGTTCTCGCTGGTTTTCAGCGAGAACCTCGGCCGTGTGTACGGCGGCTCACACATTCAGGGAAGCCTACCCCAGCTCCACCTAAGAACTGTACCCGAGTCACCTTCATTAGATCATCCCCTGCAGCTATTACCTTTTTTTGCACTATCAACCTCCGCTTTAGATTGTCAACTCCATGAGCAGGGCTCTCCTACTCTTTCTGTACTGAACTGTATTGTAATACTGTCCTCCCTCTACATTGTAGAACACTGAATAGTTTTTAAACTTGGCGACGGGGTTAGGGTCCAGAGGTAGAGATAGTCAGCGCAGAACATATTCCAGAGTGTAGTATTGGGGGCATTAGTGGTAGGTTGACTAAAACACATAAACCCAAAGTAAGTATAGTAACAAGTCCTAGTTGCAATCTTGGAGCACCCAATAAGAGGATAGTATGCGACCAGTCTAAACTACGTGAAATGTTCACCAATGCCAGGAGCCTGGTGGACAAGATGGGTGAACTAGAGATACTGTTGTACGAGGAGGATTTGGATTTTGTGGGAATTTCAGAGACCTGCTTCTCTAGCTCTAATGATTGGCTGGCAACCATTTAAGGGTAGTCCCTTTATCGCAGGGATAGAGACTGTAAAAAAGGGGGAGGGGTATGTCCATATATCAAGAATAATGTACAAGTGAATGTGAGAGATGATATCACTAAGTGATCTAGGGAGGAGGTGGAATCCTTATGGGTAGAGCTCCAAAGGGATGAGGCTAAGGGGAGAATAATACTATGAGTATGCTATAGGCCCCTTAACATCAGGGACAAGGGAGAGATGGACCTTCTATCACAATTTGGATTAGCAGCAAGGATGGGAAGTGTCATCATAATGGGGGATTTTAATTATCCAGACATAGACTGGGCGCAGGGAACCACGCATTCGTCTAAGGCGATTCGTCTTGCAGGACAATTTCATAGGTCAGATGGTAGATGCACCAACTAGAAATAAAGTGTTACTAGATCTACAGTACTGATTATTAACAATACAGACCTGATCACGCATTTGAAAAGACGGGGCAATTTAGGAAACAGGTCAATTGGCTTCAGTATAAATCACATAAATAGGAAACATAGGGGGAATACAAAGACACTGAATTTCAAAAGAGCCAACTTACCTAAACTAAGTACCTTGCTAGAAGGCATAAATTGGGATAAAATCTTAGGAACACGGAGGAGAGATGGGTTTGTTTTAAGAGCATATTAAATAAGGGCATTAGCCAGAGCATCCCATTGGGTAATACATTTAAAAGAGCGAACAAAAGTCCTAGATGGTTTAACTCCAATGTAAAAATGCATATAAAAGCAAAGGAGAAGGCCTTCAAAAAAATACAAGATTGAGGGATCATCAACAGCATCCAGACTTTATAAAGAATGCAGTAAGATATGTAAGGGTGCAATTAGGGTGGCTAAGATAGAACACGAGAGACACATAGCGGAGGAGAGCAAAAAAAATCCCAAGAAATTCTTTAAGTATGTAAACAGTAAAAAAGAGGAGGGAAGACCATATCGGCTCCATAAAGAATGAGAAAGGTTGGGGAGATGGTGAAGGTATTGAATTTATTCTCCTCCTCAGTCTTCACAAGGGAATCGAGGGGGCTTTATTAATCAAAACCGCAGTGCTTATTCTCATGACACATCTGACACGTAGCTGGTAGAAATCGAGCTGTAGAGGGGGCTTCTCTTGCACCTCCTGTTCAACACCCCTGGTAGTGATGACGGGGTGTGGAGGACACAGAGTGGCATGAGGGCCGATGTAGCAGATGGCTCTGGCTGGGTCTTGGCAGGAACCAGGTGGCTGGAGAGCACTGGGCCAGAACTGAGAACAGGAGCTCTGTCACTGAATCAGTAGCTGGGAGTGTATCCGGGACGTAAGCCAGGGGGTCATCAACAGCCAGACAGAGCAGGTATCGAGACATGAGGCAGGGGCAAATACGGGACACAGGCCAGGTTCGGTACACAGTCAGGCAATGAGGCACAGGAACATCAGGCAGAAGCGGAGTCAAGCACAAGCCGGGATCACAAGTAGGCAGGCGGAGGTCAGAGGGAAGTTTCAGGCAAGCCGGGTCAGGATACAAGAAACTGGTACAGATCAGGTAAACAGGCACTAGCTGAAAGACCAGTCAGTAAAGTATGCATGTCACTGGCAGGTTTAAATAGGCCGATTGGCGCCAATGTGCGCACCGCCCCGTGCCCGCACACGCTCACGCATTCGCTAGTACATGTCCTTCCTTGTGCATCTCTTGGAATGTCCACGCCTGCGCACAACTGTGTGCTTATTTCCCGGGTTTCTCTTACAACGTGACAGGAACTACCCTCATGGCTAACAGAGGACAGAATTAGAATAAGACTTGGGAAACTTAACATTAATAAATCACCGGGACCGGATGACTTGCATTCGAGGGTACTTATGGAACTCGGTCAAGTAACTACCAGACCATTGTTCCTAATTTTTACTGACAGTCTACTGACTGAAATGGTACCAGCAGATTGGAGAAAAGCCAATGTAGCACCAATATTAAAAAAAGGCTCAAAATACATCCCTGGGAATTACAGACCAGTTAGAATAACATCAATAGTATGCAAGCTCTTGGAAGGGATGATAAGGGACTATATACAAGATTTTAGTAATAAAAACTGTATCATTAGCAGTAATCAGCATGGATTTATGAAGAATGGTTCTTGCCAAACCAATCTATTAACCTTCTATGAAGAAGTGAGTTGCCATCTAGATAAAGGAAGGCCAGTAGACGTGGTGTATCTTGATTTTGCAAAAGCGTTTGACAGTTCCCCATTAATGTTAACTGTACAAAAAAAGGTATGTTGGCATGAACCAAACAGTGAGTACATGGATTGAAACCTGGCTACTAGGGATGAGCCGAACATACCCGCGTTCGGTTCGCACCAGAACCGTCGAACAGACCGACCGTTCACGCGAACATTTAGAACCCCATTGAAGTCTATGGGACTTCTGAAAAAACAACAGTTTTTAAAACTTTTTTTCCATTGATACATGTTCCCTCGGGCAAGACCCGGGTTCTCAAAGATGTTTTCACAGGTAAACTATAGACACCCAGCAGGTACAATATTAAAAGGAATCTTTCATTTTTTTTTAATTTAAACATTATTAAAATCATTGCTTCAGGAGCAGTGATTTTAATGATGCTTAAATAAAAAAAAAAAAAAAATTCCTTTAAATATTGTACCTGCTGGGTGTCTATACGTGTGATAACGCAATCACCTGCCTGCCAGTAAATTAGGAAGAACTGATCTATACAGTGTATAAATATATGTACAACTCCTAGGGATGTATATATATTCTCTACACACTGTAAATTAAGCTAAACTGACTTGCCTGCCTGCTCTATCTAGCTATATAAAAAGACAATCTATCTGTCTCTCTGACTGCTCTCATTAACAAGCCGGAACACACTACACTAGGCCGTCCAGCAGGCGGCCTTATATAGTGTGGGGCGTGTGCTAAAGCCCTGAGCCATAATTGGCCAAAGCCACTCAGGCTTTGGCCAATTATGGCTCTTCGTTTTTTGCGCGCTGTGATTGGCCAAGCATGCGGGACATACAGCATGCTTGGCCAATCATCAGCGTGCAATGCCGCAGTGAATTATGGGCCGTTTTGCGTCACTCGAATTTGGCGCGAACGACCGCTTTTGTTCGAATTTCGTCGAACGTACGAACAGACAATGTTCGAGTCGAACATACATTCGTATCGAACCCGAAGCTTATCCCTACTGGCTACAAGAAGGTCATTATTACAGTAGCTCATTCAGGAGGTGCATGAGACAGGAATCATTAACTATGAAAAAAAAATCTCCTTAGGGACTACTATAATACACCTTATTTTTATCACATTCTTAATGTCCACAAAAATCCAGTGTTGCCCACCTGAACATCCTATTTTTGCTAGTATGGAGACCTTGACATGTGGAGTGGCACAGTATGTTGATTTTTGTAATTCAGTCCATTGCTACATAATTATAGTACAGAGTCATTGTATATATTAGACAGTTTACAATACTACAAATGGGAGCCAGGTTACTTATGGTTGTCTTTGGATGTGTGCCCCTTGTACACATTTACAGCACCTGAAGCATGCCTGATGGCTATACAATATTTTCTGTGCATTTAAGATCATATTTCATACCCACAAGCGTATTTATCCCACAATGTATTAGATTTGCATTGGAACACAACTACTTCAAGTTCAATAACACTTTCTATTTGAAAAAGTCGGGCACGACTATGGGCTCTCATTTTGCACCATGCTATGTGAACATTTTCAGGGGCTTTTGGGAAAAATGCATCACCTTGAATGATAACCTGTTTGCCAGAAACTTTTGTTACAAGTGCTATATGGATGATGTATTTATCATCTGGAATGGCACTCTTGAAACGGTTTCCTATTTTGTGGAATATTGCAATAACATTCAGCACAATATTAAATTCATCCATGTGGTAGGTTTCTATTCTCTAGTGTTTCTAGAAGTGATGCTCTCTTTAGATGATGATGACATCATCTTGAAAACCCATTTTAAGGATATAGCAGGTAATTCTTGCTTACATCAGAATAGTTGCCATCACCCCTAGTCGAACTGAAATATTAAATTTAGCCAGTTCCACAGATTGAGGAAAAACTGCACAAATACTAAGGACTACATAGAGCAGAGTAGTATATTAAAGGATAAGTTAACCTTTTAGAACATGTTACATATTCTACTCAGGATCAGCAGCTTTTCCCCTGCTGCCCCCCTCCATGTAACAGCAGGATGGGGATTATTTCCCAGTACCTGCTGTAACTATCTGAAAACAGCACATCGGTGCAATGCTCCACCAACTTGGCCACATCATTTATTCACAGTGTCCTGTGACTAAATGCCTACAAGTACCATCTGTAACGGCACTGGTGAGCGGGAGTGAACAACAACTGCGGATAGCAAGGATTTATGTGAGATTTCAGTACTGAGCCCCAGGCGTCACTCCACACAAACATGAGTTTGGGGTTCTCTACATTATCTATTTCTCACATAAAGGAAGGCATTGAGCTACTAATGGTGATCGCATAATAACATGCGACCAGACCCTAGCGTTAAAAGATACAATTCAGGAGAACGTTCTAATGCACATCTGAATGCAAGGGATTATCAGTACGGGACCCCAGGTGTCACTCCACACAAACAGGAGTTTGGGGGTTCTCTACATCATATAACTTTAACGTAAAGAATTCATTAGTTCGCTAAGGGAGTAGGTATGAAATACCTCAAACCTTAGAATAGAAAAGTTAGGGCGAACATGTTCAGTAACTTAGGGCATAGGCCCATTAACAAGTAAGAACTTATGTCAAGCACATAGCATATGAAAATACTGTACTATTGGCATATACTTGAAAGAGGCAACTATAGCTCAGATGATACCAGAGTGTATGTCCCTTTAAGAGATTGCACAAGTATTACTAGAGGGCATATTAGATAATTCCAAGCTGCACGGCAGCAAAAGCAAAGCAGATTCAAATACAGTACCTAGCAAAGGCCATATGTGATCCGAGTAATTACAGAGTAACAAATGTAACATAGCACTGGTACTTATCCATTTTGCAGAGGACGAAAGTAGTTCAGCAGCCAAGGCAGCTATAGGTTTCTTTCATTCAGGGTCTCCTGGTGAGGGTTATCTTGGGCTGTCCTGCAGCAGCTGTAGTAAGGTTCGCAGTGCTGATCCAGGAGTGGGATGGTTACAGGGGATGCCATGAAGTCTGGGTAGCTATAGATTGGTTTGCAGCCAGGCCGGCTACGGCTGACAATAGAACAGTGCTTCTATTTAGATTGAATGCCTTTATAGTCTGGTGAGCCGAATCCAGCGCTGATCGCAGAGCACTTCCGCATTCCAGGTTTTGCCCATTCTTCTATGCAAAATAGCTAAAGCTTTGTCAGATTGGATGGAGAGCATCTATGAACAGCAATTTTAAAGTCTTGCCACAGATTCTCAATTGAATTTAGGTCTTGACTGGGCTATTGTAACATATGAATATGCTTTGATCTAAAGCATTCCATTGTAGCTCTGGCTGTATGTTTAGAGTCATTGTCCTGCTGGAAGGTGAACCTCCACCCCAGGCTCAAGTCTTTTGCAGACTCTAACAGGTTTTCTTTTAAGATTGCGCTGTATTTGGCGCCATCCATCTTCCCATCAACTCTGACCAGTTTCCCTGACCCTGCAGAAGAAAAACACCCCCCAACATGATTCTGCCACCACCATGTTTCACGGTGGGGATAGTGTGTTAGGGGTGATGTGCAGTGTTATTTTTCTGTCACACATAGCATTTTGCAGAGAAGTGCAGCAATTCCAGTATTAGGAGGGGATCAATTGATCCCCTATCAATTGGCCAAGGCAGCTATACCTGGTAGGTAAATTTACCAGCAACCCTGCCTAAACATCAGGGTGCTACATCTACATCTCTCTCTCTCTTTCTCTCTCCATATATTCAACCGATAGCAAAAAAACGATCGTTTGTAGGCACGACCATCGGTTAAAAATCCACGCATGCTCAGAATCAAGTCGACGCATGCTTGGAAGCATTGAACTTCATTTTTGTTTAGCACGGCATTGTGTTTTACGTCACCGCATTCTGACACAATTGTTTTTTAACCGATGGTGTGTAGGCACGACTGACCATCAGTCAGCTTCATTGGTTAACTGATGAAAACGATCCATCAGACCGTTCTCATCGGATGGACCAATCATGTGTACAGGGCTTTACTGTGACCACTGCTGTTGGTAGCAGCCTGATAATAAGAGAACAGTTTAAGAGTGCACACGAGTACTCTGCAGCACATACTATAGTCCCAAGGCTTTAAACCTTAACAACAAAAAAAAAAATAGTGTTCATATATCTATTCCCTGGTGAAGTAATGCACAGTCATTTAGAACATACTCTGTAGATGTCATTCCCTTGGTCATTAGGGGGTTAAATATGATAGCTGTATAGTAGCTATGGGTTAAGGCACAACATTACATTCTACATTGCTTTAAAAAAAACATATCCTCTCTGCTTCATGAGGTTCATTGAGGATAGTATACGATGAACTAAAGCTTAATGCATATAGCATCCAGGGGCTAGGTAAATATGAGATGTTTATTAGTGACATCAGTCATTTGTATAGTTAGATTTGTATAGACATTTGTATAGACATTTGTCCACCCCATGATGAACATACTGTATATTGCTGCATCTAGTGTACGAACCCTTTAACAGAATCTAACATATTAGAATTTAATATATGCCTAGCATAAATATAATATGCATGCAAATATATACCGCCAAGGGACTACACCAAATCTAGAAGTAGCTCACTTTACATTGCCAGCATGTGAATATGATAGGGCCATCTACATATCAACAGATTTTTTTTAACCACATATACATTAATGCTGCTGAAATAAGACAATCTGCGTTCAGACTTTCAGCAAACAATGGTATTTGTAGATGTAGTACAATAACAGCATGTCAAACATTGTCTAACTGAATGACACTAATCCATATACAGAATGGTATAGCTCACAGAGCTTATGAACAGAACCTGCTGTTTTTACCTGCTGATAACAGTTTTAGACATACAGAGTCTGCCATTACCTTGGGAAAGCAGCCCTGTTAAATGGCAAAGCCTGTGGCTTTATATTGACTGTTTCAAAAATGACTATTTTACTGTCACCTGCTATTATACAGATAAGCAATGCTTTTTCTTATAATGAAAAGTAAAATGCCTTCTTGGAATATTTATTCAATTGTATTCCTTCTTTATTCATTCATATAAATGTGTTCATTCATTAAGTTTGGTTGTCCTTTGTGGGCTATTAGCAGCAGCCTATCATTCCCCTTAGCTTGCCAAGAAGATAATACAGATGTTGCAAAAAAATAATAATAACAAAAACTGTGTAATTTGCATCGCCCACTTGACTTTATTAAGCAAGCAAAATATGTAAAAGTAGTACCTGTGTTATATTCCTTTACCTAGAGCTGACCTATCTCACTTCGAGTTGATGTGGTATTAAAATTGCAAATCCATGGGAGCATGTCCCAAAGTGGGGATGTTTTAGTTGAGAGGTTCCCGATGTTCGAAATCTACTATCATTACCACGTTATCAGTGCAGTATCTCCCAAACTCCCCAACACTCTCTCCTAACTCTGTGATTCTTCAGGTATGTGAAAAGGGGGAGAAATCTTGCTTTGTCCCACCACACAGGAGAACCAGGCAACTTACCAGATTTGGCAAGAGAAAGCACAAGAACCACTGTCACTAACACTCGTACCCCAGTGTCCAACCTAGACATTCTCTCATCTGGGGCAAAAGAGGATTGTGTTGGTATTTTATTTTTGTTTGTATTATTGTATTATTTTTGTAATATTTGTGTTATTCTTTTACAATATTATTATTTCTGATTGCATCAGTGCCCCCCATACATCAATGCCCCCCCCCCTTACATTAGTATTCCGTTACATCATTTCCTTCCATTACATTAGGATTCCTCTTAACATCAGGGTCCCTCCTGTCATCATAAATATATATAGTGTATGTAATTGTGACACAAGTCATATTGTAATTGAATGTTATTAAAATGACCTTTCCTTTTCAATCTGCACCCCTGTATAATTTTCTGAAAATGGAATGCAAACATAATTTCCTGCTTGATTGGCTCACCGATTTTTTTTTTACAGACGTCTGCACTAAGATACAAGTCAGTTTTCCAATAGGAAATCACAGCTAAAGGAATTCTAACCCTGCAATTTTCCTCATTAGAGGCCTGCAGGTGCACAGCTGGTTTATACTTATGAAACCACTCCGATTAGACTCACTATGCACAGAGGCACAGAGAAAAAAAACATGGATTTCTTCAGAATGGGAAAGGAAAAAGAGTAGCCGCTTAGGCTCTCCTTTCCTTATGGGTCCACGGCAGGGTTATTGTAGGTCAGGTTATGGGCGCAGGTGTTGGTTAATTAAGGGCAGCTGTGTAGAGAGGGTTCTGGAAGTCCAGTAGCCTAGGGCAAGTGATTGGGTAGTTTAGATCAGATGTGTAGTAAGAAAGTTCTGGAACCAGTGCTGGCCTATATAAGGGTCCATTGCTGCATGGGTCAGGTGCCGGTGACCAGGAAACTGCAGCACGAGGAGCTCCCCGAACGGTGTGTATCATGGAAGCCTTGATCCAGCAGCTGTTAAAAAGAGCAGAGTGTGTGGGCGGCGTGGAGTGGATTCAGCAATGCCTATCCTTACCTTTTGAGAGGTCCGCGGACGTCAGCAGCATTTACACTGAACCCACAGCAGGGCCGAGTGAGTCGTGTGCAGACACCAGGCAGCCATGCCCGTTGGAGGAGGCGGAGTTCCTGGCAGTCTCAATTTCAGAGGTCTCAAGACAGAAAGACGCAGAGGAAGAGGATGGCGTTGGGCAGAGGACCAGCAAAAGGAGGTGCTCACAGAGGAGGAGCATAAGCCCTGCTCCACTCAGGGCCAATGATGGCGGCAGAGATTCTTCCTTTTTGTTTTACAGGGACCAGCGCTCGGGCTCAGTGCCCCCCTGGGGGCCGCGGAGGAAACAACAAGAATTCAGTGCACCCAGCAGATGATCCTTCACCACAGTACAGCTCGCCTGGAAGCAGCCAAGCCTCCCGGAGAGGTGGCAGGGGAGGTCGCAAGAATCAGAGCCTACCCACCTGGCAAGAAGAACAGCAAGCCCGCAGTATTCCTGTGTGGTGCGAGGCACCATCAGCAACCCCTGGAGCTCAGACTGCTCAGGGTATGGAGGGTGAGTGCCAGACAGCAGCACAGTTTTTAATTTCTCAACCGCTGTGGTTAAAATAGATAATTGTCATGAAAGAGCAGGTTACTCTAATTTGCGGTCAGTTAGCAGTGAAGCAAGGGTTTGGTCAGCTGACCCAGTACCTATGCTTCAAACCCCCTGTGTTGATAGCAATGTTAGGAATACTGACAGTTTTTCTAAAGAATGCATGCCATGTATAATGTCCCCACTGGGTTTTCATTTACCCCTAAACACTAAAGAGAGAATATGGAAGGAAGAATACATTGATTTGTCCACTATTCTCCCTCCCCCAAGGAGGTTCCTAGGTATGAAAGGAGGGATTAAAAGCAGGATGAGCGTAAACCAGCTATTAAATCCTTTTATTAGTGGTTACAGGCTTTTGTCATATACGCTAGCGTACTATGTGGAAAATTTCCAAAAAAAAAAAACCTTTTTGTTCCAACACATAGACATAATTTTAGAGGCTTATAGAAGCTTCAGTGGTCTGTCCTGGTTAACGTACGATGAGGCTTTCAGACAAAAGTTAGCGGTACAGCCATCATTTCAGTGGGGGTCTAAGAATTTTTGACCTGTGGCTCAATTTATTTTTGCCCCAGAAACAGCCTTTTGTACGTTAAAACATGCTTACAGCACCACAGGCACCTGCTAGTGGTGTTTAGAAGAAAAGGTTTGTGTTTTGGGTTTTGCCTTTAACCACTTGACCACTGGGCACTTAAACCCCCTTAATAACCAGACCAATTTTCAGCTTTCGGTGCTCTCACAGTTTGAATGACAATAACTCAGTCATACAACACTGTAACCAAATGAAATTGTTGTCCCTTTTTATCCCACAAATAGAGCTTTCTTTTGGTGGTATTTGATCACCTCTGCAGTTTTTTTATTTTTTTTGCTATAAATGAAAAAAGAACAAAATAAATTTGGCCTAAAATGTATACTGCTACATATCTTTGGTACAAAAAAAAAAAAAAAAATGTTGGATATTATTTAGTCTGGGTGAAAGTTATGGGGTCTACAAACTATGGTACCAATTACTGAAAATTTATCAATTTCATCACACCTGATGTATTGACAGCCTCTTTCGTTTCTTGAGACCCTAACATGCCAGAAAAGTACAAATACGCCCAAAATGACCCCTTTTTGGAAAGAAGACATTCCAAGGTATTTAGAAAGAGGCCTGGTGAGTTTTTTAAAGTTGTCATTTTTTCCCACAATTCTTTGCAAAATCAAGATTTTTTTTTTCATCAAATTTTCATATTATTAGGTTATTTTTCACACACAGCATATGCATACCACAAATTACACCCCAAAACACATTCTGCTATTCCTCCCGTTTTCATATGTGGGCGGGACTTGCTTATGCGTTCGCTTCTGCATGCAAGCTCACGGGGACAGGGGCGCTGTATGCCCAGAGTATTGCGGAGTATGCCCAGAGTATTGCGGAGTATGCCCAGAGTATTGCGGAGTATGCCCAGAGTATTGCGAAGTATTGCCAGAGTATTGCCAGAGTATTGCCCAGAGTGCAGATTGCCCAGAGTATTGCCCAGAGTATTGCCCAGAGTATTGCCCAGAGTATTGCCCAGAGTATTGCCCAGAGTATTGCCCAGAGTGCCAGATTGCCCAGAGTATTGCCAGAGTATGCCCAGAGTATTGCCCAGAGTATTGCCCAAGTATTGCAGAGTATGCCCAGCTGAGTATTGCCCAGTATTGCAGAGTATTGCAGCAGGGATGGCTGAGCAGGGAGGGAGGGATGGATGGATCTGTGACTACATTTGTCACACATCCAGCCCGCAGCACTGGCACTGCCATCCGCTCCCTCCCCTCTCCTCTCACACTTTACCGATCGGTACAGAGAGGAGAGGGAGGAACCGGCGTCAGCACATGACGCCGCTTTGTTTACAAGTGGTCGCTCCGTCATTGGACGGAGCGATCACGTGGTAAACCGCCGCTATCAGCGGCGATTTACCGTGATCCGTGATGCGCCGGGTCCTCCGGACCTGGCGGTCACGGATGTTCCCGTGTGCGCGCCTCAGGGGGCCCGCGGGAGCGCGATTCTAAGAGGCCGCTAATTAACGGCCACTTAGAATTAAGCAATCGCCCTGTAGCCGTACTTTCGCTATAGGGCGGTTGCAAAGTGGTTAACGACACTCAATGTAAATGGGCTGATGCCTGAAAGTATAAGCACGAATGCGCTTTCTGTGCTGGGGAACCATCTGGTCTCTAAGTGTTTTCGGAAATTACAGGCTCACACAGGAGAGGGGGTTTCCAAAAGCAACTACCCACTTCCGGTTCCGGTGCCGCATGTGAGGGAAGCTAGCTCCGGACGGCCCCCCGGCTCCGCTACCTCAGCGCATGGATCGGTACCTTACCCAGCCGTGTACGCATCGGGGCTCCCGGCGCTACGGACATTCCGACGGAGCCCGCGGCCTCATCCAACTGGCCGCCGCGACACACGGCCCCCCTCCAGTACAGGCTCGCAGCCTCAGGAGACCGGGAGTTACAGGGAGCAGTGGCGGGAGATGACCCGTCTCCCGAGGACATGGACACGCTAACAGCTAAAGGCCTGGACCATGACAGCTCCTATGACAGGATTGCCAAGGCAGTGGCCGTGCTCCTATCCCCCTCCATTGCTGCTGCTGTTGAAAAGGCGGTGGCAGAGGGGATGCATCAAATCCGCAAAGAGCTGGGAGATCACTCCCTGCGACTCTCCACGGCCGAACAACGTATCGCCTCGGTATAGGATGACCAATACCACATGAGCGCCATGCTGGAACGGTTTACTCAGGACCAGCAGCACCTACATGAATGCATGGAGGACCTCGAGAACCGTTCCAGGAGGAACAATCTGCGGGTTATCGGCCTCCCGGAATCTGTCAAACCCAACTCCCTGATAGACTTTTGCTCTAACATGTTGCCCGAGGCTTTGGGCCTAGGTCGCGGCTTCACAGTGGAACGAGCGCATCGTATGGGTGCCCTCGCTGAAGACCGCGCCCGCCCCAGACCGGTGATTGCTATATTCTTAAACTATGTGGATCGCGCGACCATACTCCAGAGCTTCCGCAAGTCGCGCCCCATGGAGATCGCTGGCCATAAAATCTTGTTTTTTGCCGATTACTCAGCGGAGGTCTCTCGCAAACGGAAAGACTTCCAACCGGTTTGTGCGGAGCTGTACAAGAGAGGCATCCGTTTTTCACTGGCATATCCAGCCATCTTACGTCGGTGGACAAAGCCCGCGCCTATCTTCATTCACTGCCGGGGGACCAAGGCACGACGCCCTCGTATGCTGACAAGGCGAAGCAGGGACCGAGGGACTAAAGAAGTCCGAGGAAGGAACCACCCAAGCGCCTGAAATTCGCGCCTGAGCAATCCCACCTGGGACCAGGGTGAAGCAGGTCCTCTCTGCACCACGGCTATCAATGGGGATCCTCCCTGGCTGGCTTAAATTTTTGCCCCCCTGAACCTGGGTTTTTGGCGTGCTGGGAAATGGCCTCCCCAGTTTTGTTTTTCTTCTTTTTTTTTTTTTGTTGTTTCTTGTATTACACTGAGCCTCTGCCCTTCCCCTGCTTCATGGCCGCCTAGACTCATCCACCCCTCCTCACCTCGGGACGGTACTTTTTGTTTTTCTTTTATTTTTCTTTGCTCTTTTTCATGTCCGGCTGCTGCCAGTCATGCCAGCCCTCAGCTGCTGACATACATCCGAGAGTGTGGCTGCGAGGTCAACATATAACAAATTGTATTGCTGCTGTTTTGTCTTTGCTTTTTCTATTTTTTTTTCTTTTTTTTCTTTTTCTTGACCGCTCCAACCTGTAGGTAACTGCTCCTTTATTTACACGGAGCGACAATATGTTTCCTCACCGATGGGTTGACCTTATGCCGTGACGCCTACTATGACGGGGACCGCCCAGTCCCCCTGTTTCCACTTACCCTTTGCGGTCACTCCCGTTGCATCTTGGGGGTGATGCTGGTAACTGAGTATATTATCTAGTGGGTGGTCAGGCGGCTCACCCGGATGTGGGAAAACATGCGGAAAAAAGAGAAGTCATGGTTTACTGCTATTTTTAATGTATCCCCTTTTCTCCCTGTTATTAACCTTTTTTCCTTGTTCCCTCCCACCCTCCCCTGCAAGACCCTTTTTCTACTGAGAGGATGTTTCCTTCCAAGCCTTCAGCGACTTCACGGGTACACAGCTCATCAGCAAAACACGCATGTTCATCTTATGCCAGGTAAATTATATTTTTTAACACACTCCACCCAGTAGCCCCCTCCCACACCACCCATGTCACAGACTTGCATAGTGTCCTGGAATGTGAAGAGTTTACGCTCACCTGCCAAAAGAATGAAAATCCTTAGACATCTAAAGCGGCTCAAGGCTGACATAGCCCTACTTCAGGAAACACACCTGGAGGAAAAAGATTTATTTCGTTTACAAAAGCTTTGGGTGGGACAGGTTCTAGGGACAGCCTCCTCGAGCCGCAAGGCAGGGGTAATTATCTTGCTACACAAGAACTTAGTATATGATGTACTGTCTATCGACAGGGATGACGAGGGCAGACGTATTACTGTACACCTTAAACTCCCCTCGGGTGAACTGCGGCTTTCTAACATCTATGCCCCTAACTCCCCGGACCAGACCTACTTTTCTAAACTGACACCCCTATTAGCTGCTGACGTCTTCACACCTCACCTTGTGGGGGGTGATTTCAATTCCACTATGTGTGACCTGGAGGATAGATCCAAACTCCGCCCGCGGGCCCCTAACGCTCGTTCTGAGCGCCCAACCTATCTGTCACATATGGTCCAGACCCTTGACTTAATAGATATGTGGCGGGTGCAACACCCCATGGAGAGGGAATACACTTTCTTCTCTCCTGTACACGGGTCTTTTGCCAGATTAGACTACTTCTTGGGCACACACTCTCTACTACAGAAAGTATCATCCACGCTCATACATGACCTAGTTATTTCAGATCACGCTCCTATCTCGGTCTCCCTGTGCAATCTCCAACACCGTCCGGAGGTCAGGCAATGGAGGGTCCCAGCTTATCTTAATCAGAATGAAACTTTTAAAACAATGTTATCCGAGGCCTGGGAGGATTACCTCCACAACAATGCCCAACACACAGATGACCCTAACCTATTGTGGGAAGCGGGCAAAGCCTATCTGAGGGGGAGGATTATATCCTTCGCCTCAGCGTACAAGAAAAACGCCCAGAAGCAGTTTCTAGAGGCTAGCAGGCGAGTGAGAGTGGCCAAGTCACTTCTTACCGCAAGTCACACCGAAGACCACCTTTCTGCCTGGAAGGAAGCCAAAGAT
Source organism: Rana kukunoris (assembly GCA_029574335.1). Lineage (NCBI taxonomy): Eukaryota > Metazoa > Chordata > Amphibia > Anura > Ranidae > Rana > Rana kukunoris. Next base: position 168,820,753 of record CM056052.1, read on the forward strand.
CATTTTGACACCTGGGCAGAAAGAGTGGAACAAATGAAGTTGTCTGCTTTGCAACTTCACTACCATAAATTTGGTAATAAGGCCGGGAAGCTTCTAGCAAGGATCACTAGGGGCACTTACACGCCGACCCACATCAGTAAGTTGCGCAATCCTGACGGAACACTGTCTTCTTCTCCGAAAGATGTGAATAAGACACTGAAAAATTTCTACACAGCTCTATACGGTCCAGATTCCACTGATGCTGAGTCGGCGGGTAAATGGTTAGACGAGGTTGCCCTGGCCCAGATCGATCAAAGTCAATTGTCATGACTAAATGCCCCCATCACCCTAGAAGAAATCAGAGACACCATCGGCGGGCTTTCCAATTGCAAAGCACCGGGCCCAGATGGCTTTACGTCTGAATTCTTCAAGCTATTAAGACCCGAACTTACAGTACCCCCACACTACTATCAGTATATAACCATATCTGGGGAGGGGGACCATACCTACGAACGGGACACCTCGCAAACATCAAGCTTATCGCTAAGAAGGACAAGGACCCTCTCGACCCGGGTTCTTTCCGCCCTATCTCCCTCCTAAACGTCGATTCTAAAATACTCTCCAAAATAGTAGCATCGAGACTAGGTGAGATAATGCCTACACTTATACACAACGCCCAATCGGGTTTCACCAAGGGGAGGTCAGCGGCTGCCAATATCCGTAAAGTCATGGCAGCCCTAGAATATGCAAAGTCGAATCCCTCGCGAGAAGTAGTGATAGTCACTTTAGACGCCGAAAATTCTGCCCCATCAGCCACAGTTACGGCTGCGGGAATCCAATCTCCCCCCTTTAAGCTATACAGAGGTACGAGACAGGGCTGCCCCCTTTCTCCCCTGCTGTTCAACCTTGCCATAGAGCCGCTCTCTCGTCTTCTTAGCACCACCCCACTACTACATGGGATACCATTAGGACGCGAGGACTTGAGAGTGGCTCTATTTGCTGATGACATACTCATATTCTCCACTTCCCCCCACACTGACATCCCTGCTATACAATCCATCTCTGACTCTTTTCGCTTGTGCTCTGGTCTGAAAATAAATTTCTCCAAGAGTGAAATCCTCCCTCTAGGCTCACGTGCCTCAAGATCGCAGCTCCCCCCCTCCTGTCTCCGGCTAGCAGGACGACATATTACCTATCTAGGCCTGAAGATTGGCAAGGAACCGTCCTCTCTATACTATTTGAATTACCCTCCGCTGATTACTAGACTGGTAAATGAAATGGAAGTTTGGGCTGGCTTGCCCCTCTCGTTCTTTGGGAGATGTGGACTCTTCAAAATGGTTAGCTTTGCCTGTCTACTCTATCCACTACAAACCCTTCCCCTTTTACTGAAACACAAAGATGTACAATTGTTAAATAAAGCCCTTGTCAAATTCATATGGAAGAAGAGTAGGCCCAGAATTGCCCTTTCAAAGTTGCATCTCCCGGGGAGCGAAGGGGGGGTGGGTCTCCCCAATATAAGAGTGTACAACCTTGCTTGCCTACTGAGAGTTGGAGTGGACTGGATACTAAGATCATCTCGCTATTCTAACTTTGAACTGGAATCGGCCATGGTAGACCCCATAGATTTGGCAGCTCTTCTCCACAGCTCGCTCCAAAAATTATCCAATCCCGTCAAGCAGAATTTGCTTTTCCGTGACACTATTGTGGCATGGAGGGAGGTGAGGAAAAAATTGGGTCTATCCCCCCACATTTCTAGACACCTTCCTATCTGTGGTAACCCCATGTTCACGCCTAGCCTCCAATACGAACCCTTCTCAAAATGGAAGGACAAGGGCCTAGACAAAGTGTGCTCTCTATTCCAGATCTCAGCTGGCAACTCCAAATCTTTCGCTCAACTTGAGAGGGAGTACACTCTACCCTCTACCCACTACTATCAGATCCTGCAATGTGTGAATTTTGTCAACAAACTGTGCCCCAACAAAACCCTTAGATTCCAACCCTCCTTCATAGACAGTCTAGTTTCAGAGAGGAAGTACTCTATATCGGACATTTACCGTCCACTATCCTTGGAATTCGTCAAACCCCTCCAATGTACTTCTATGTCATCATGGACCAAGGACTTACCCGACCAGATCGAAGTTGAAGATGTCATAAGAGGCTATAGAGCCACAAGGTCTATCACCCCCTGTGAAACATGGAGGGAAACACAATTCAGGCTTATGCATAGGGCCTACTACCCGTTCTATATCTCAAAATCCCCTGACATCGGTCCCGCCTGTCCTTGGTGCCTAACCCATAGGCCCACTTTGCTCCACCACCTCTGGAATTGTCACACCATTGATGCTTTCTGGATCTCGATTCTTTAATATGTAAGAGATGTGACAGATCACCCCCTGAGGAAAGATGTTGTTCGGTTGCCCTCCTCAATGCTTAGCATTGGATGAGGAGTTCATCATACTCCCCCAAGGAACTAAGCAATGGATCCTCCTCCTGCTGTTAGTGGCTCGCAGGACCATTTTCAACCACTGGATTTCAACTACTACCCCCTCTTTGACGGAAACAATAAGACATATGAAATCTTTGTTGTACAGGGAGAACCTGGATGTACAGTCCTCTCCAAAGCAATCGAGAGTCAAGTTTGACGAGAAATGGGGCGCCTTCATTAGGTTTACTCTATCGGAGAATGAGCAGCGAGCTCTACTCTCCTCACCCTTTGCTTTTTTGAATTAAATTACTAGCCCTGCCTGTCATCCCACACTTATGTTATTGCCTCCCTCTGCAGGTCCCTGAGTGGTAAACCCTGTCCGATCTAGGTACTACACCTCCACGCTTACTTAGCTAATGGTGCTTCTACTGATGTATACTGTATGCTATATGTACTCAAGTCAGAACTGCCTGTGCTGTTATCCACTCTATTTTATTTTGCCACCCCTGATCGACCTTATCGCTTTTCCCACTCATATATGCCTCCCTCCCCCCCCCTCCTTCCTTCCCTCCCACCCTCCCCCTCACCCCACCCCTCCTTCTCACTAGTTTGATCGCCTACGTTTAGCTCCAGAAAACTGGATTGGTTATACCTCTAGTTTCGGCTAGATCCTTGTACCCCTCCCTTCCCCTATGTATCATTTCTAATACGTTTCTTACTTTGGTACTGTTTGTATTTGTTTGCAATTCCAATAAAATGTTTTTAAAAAAAAAAAAAAAAAGCAACTACCCCAGTAATATTCTCAAACATGTTCCCTTGGTGCAGGTGTATCCAAACCAGCGGATGGCTTCCCTATCAATTAAAGGTTTTTCCGAAGGTTTCCACGTACCAAGTTTTAAAGGTAATGGTTGCCATATAGTGGAGAATTTTAAATTCAGTTAAGGAAGCACTTTTGTTGGTGAAATCTAAACTTTTGAAAGAATTAAGGGCGGGTAGGATGGAGGATCCTTTCGTTCACCCCCCCCCCCTTTTTCAAACTTCAGAATCTCCCCGTTAGGCCTAGTTCCCAAAAAAAGAACAATTTCAGTTCAGTTTGATTTATCATTTCCGTTTGGTCGCTCTTTAAATGATCAGATTGACGCCAGTGAAGTCTCAGTGTCATATTCATCATTTGACGCAGCAATCAATAAACTACACCTCCTGGGAAGGGATGCATTAATGGCCAAGGCAGACATTCAGTCAGCTTTTCGGTTACTCCCTTTGAACCCTGAAAGCTTTAATTCACTGGGCATTTGTTTTGAGGAACGGTTTTACTTTGACAAGGCACTGCCTATGGGCTGCTCAATCTCATGTTTTTATTTCAAAGCATTCTCGCCCTTTTTGGAATGGGTGGTGAGCATGGTGGCAGGTTCCAGTCACTTAATACATTATCTGGATGAATTCTTATTTTTGGGTCCTGGAGGTTCGTTTGAATGCTCTCATATGCTGCACTCATTCCAAGCATTTTAGGATTGCTTTGGTGAATGAAAAAACTGTTTCTCCTACAACTTGCATTGACTTTCTGGGTATAACTATAGTTTCAGTCGTGATGGAATTCAGATTGCCGGAAGGACAAAATGTATAAGTTATCCCAGACTCTAAAGTTATTTGTTCAAGGGAATAAAGTGACGCTGAAGGAAATGCAATCCCCCCTGGGCCAGCTAGCATTTGCATCAAGAGTGTTACCCATGGGGAGGGTTTTTTCCAGAAGTCTATACACAGCAATGGCTGGCCTTAAAATCCAACAGCACATATTAGGCTGACAGCTGATATTAGGTAAGACCTATTAGTCTGGTTGCAATTCTTGGAGTTTTTTTAATGGAAAAGCTGGGTGGCAGCAGGATTTTGTTCTGGACAGTGATTTTCAGCGAGAAACGGTTGCAGCAGGCTCGGTTGGTTTTGCGGAAGTTTGGGGGAACCATTGGTGCATGGATACCTGGCCTAATAGGTGGATCACCCATGGTTTCTGCAAGAATATAGTGCTTCTGGAACTGTTTCCTGTGATCGTTTATGGGGACATCTATTCGCTAATAGAAGGTTGCTATTAAGTACTGATAATTAGACCTGTGCACAGAATTTTTTTTGCGTTTTTTTTTTTTGTTCCGTTTCGTATCGTTCCGTTTTTTTGTTTCCGTTCGTTTTTCATAAGACGCCCGTTTTCCTGTTCGTTCCCGTTCGTTTTTCGTACAACGCGATTTTTTTTGGATTCCGATCGTTTCGTATTTTCGTTACCGTTTTATTTTCGTACATGCGGGATGGTTCGTTATTCTGTTTAATTCATGTTCGTTACTTGTTAGACAATAATTTTCGTGAATTTTCATCAATGATTTGCATTCTGTATCTTGAAACCCTTTTTCTTTTGCTATTTTCAGTCGTATCTTCATATGACATCTATAACAAAAGATTTGCATTCTGTATTTTGAATACAAAATACGAACAGAAAATAGGAATTCAAAATACAGCATGCAAATCTTTTGTTATAGATGTCATATGAACAATGAACATATGACTGAAAACAAACAGAAAAAGGATTCAAACAAAATACAGAATGCAAATCTTTTGTTATAGATGCCATTTTCATTCTTTTGCTGTTTTCGTTTTGTCGTTTTTTTCGTCGGATCGTTCGTTCGTATTTGCGGTTGTTCGTTATGCGGCTCATTCGTAATCCCGTCGTTTTCGTATTTTGGTGCTTTAATTTTTTCGTATGTACACATTATCCCGCGGGTACGAAAATGAACATTTTCGTACAAAAATAAGATTCGTACGAGCGGGAATGCACATATCTACTGATAATAAAGGGGTATCTTTTGCTGTAAATACACTATCATCAAAATCTCCCGCAGTGGTAACCTACCTACGTCATTTGGTTTTTCTTTGTTTAAAATGGAATATCTGGTTAAAACCTAAATACATCCCGGGTAAGACTAATATAATTGCTGATGCTCTTTCTCGCCTACAGATGAACCCGTTTTTTTTGCCTTACTTCTGGGGCAGATCCAGTAGGTGTGGTGTGTCCTTCCCTTCTATGGGATTTGATTTAATTTCCCAGAATATTCAGAATTCGGTGGCCTGTTCTACCTGGAAAAGTTACACTTCCTCTTGGTTACTGTGGTCAGCCTTTTAGTTTCTTTGCAGTTACCCGTGTCAGATTATTTTGAAAACCTGATGCTATTGTTTCTCGATTCTCTGATGCAGAGACAATACTCCTGGTCTCACATCAGCAAAACACTCTCTGGAATTTCCTTTTTCTTGTGCCTTTACAACCTGCCTCTTTGTCATAGTTTCTTTACGGTTATGCAGGTTTTGAAGGGATATAGGAAAAGCTTTTTTAGAAAAGATAACAGGTCACCAGTTACCCCGGCTATTTTATCCCGAATATGCGGGGCTACTTCAGTGATATGTTTTTCTGAATATGAAGCCACTTTGTTTAAAGCTATTTTGTCATTGCATTTTTTGGTGCGTTTAGGATCTCAGAGTTTCTTCCCACCTCGGGCAATGATATTTCGGGAATTTTATTGTCCGAGGTATTTGTACTGGAAGATAGTTTAAAGTTATTCATAAAATTTAGCAAGACTGTTTTGTTGGGTATAGGAGCTTGGGTCTCATTGAAAAAGTATAGTGTTAGGCATATTTGCCCAGTGGTTAATATGCAGTAGTATCTGCGTATCCGCCCACTGGTTCCTGGCTTATTATTCATTCATAGGGATGGCTCTCCTGCATCCAGTTACCAGTTTTCAGCAGTATTAAAGAGGTGTATGTCGCATATTCACCTGAATCATGTTAAGATAACATCTCATTCTTTTCGAATCGGAGCGGCCACAGAGGCCGCTGGGATTGGTTTGGATGAGAGTACAATTAAAAGAATTGGTAAATGGAAGTCGAGTGCTTTTAAATTATACATTCGCCCTTATTAACAGTTTAATTTATTTCAGGTCAACGATCAGTTTGGATATTGGGTCATTCATTTGTTTTTTGGGCGCAGAAGAGGGCAGCGGATAGGATTTCTTCTGAAAATTTGGGCCTGGACCCCTCAACCTTCAGAGTGCATTGGTATGGTCGCAGAGGAATGGTATGGGATGATCAAATTTTTTGAGCTAGGCAGATTATATGCAATTTTTACTCCTCCAGACATACTGTTACTACATTTAGGAGGGAATGATATTGGTAAGATAAAAACATTTGAATTAATTGGCAAAATGAAGGATTCCTTTCAATTTTGAGAATGGTTTCTCCACATACTGTTTTAGTTTTTTCCGAAATAGTCCCGCGCCTGCGCTGGTTGGAATCTTTGATTTTCAAGCCCTTGGAGAAAGTCTGGAGACGGATTAATAAAGCTATGGAGAAGTTTTTATCCCCCGAGCTGGGTATTTCATTCAGGCATCGGGAGCTGGAGGGTGGGTTCCAAGGCCTTTATAGGACAGATGGAGTCCACCTGTCAGATATAGGCCTTGACATCCTTAATAAGGATAGAGGCGGCCGCGGTTTGGGGTGGTGTGGACAGAAGGGTGGCTATGGCCCCTCCTTCTGTCGTCTGGGAGAATTAAGGATTTGATGATAAATCAGCTTGAGTCTCAGTGGCTGAGCTGGGGTTGGTTAATGGACGATTAATTGATTGAGTGAGATGCATTGATGATTTTCGAGTATGGTGTATTATCTATATTAAATTATTAAAACCAATGAATCAGGCCGTGGCCAAATTATTTTCCAAACGTTTATATATTTTATTGCAAAATAAATATTTTCATGGATTTTTTGCTGTTGGTCTCTTTATTCCTCTATGCAAGATTGGTTTATGCATGATGCCTGTGGTCCCATGAGAGAAGGTAGGAATCTGCATTAAAGTTTGTTAAAATCCTTGCAATGTACATAGAACACCCAGAGGGGAATGTTTTTCTCTAAACAAAAGTGGAGTTACACTTTAAATCAGAGTCCTCCTTACATCAGTGTCCCACCTTATTTCAGAGTCCACCTTATGTTAATTTCCCCATTTACATCAGAGTCCTTCCTTACATCAGTGTGCCCCCTTACTTCAGTGTCCCCCTTTACTTCAGAGCACCCCTTATATCAGAGAACCCCCCTTTCACCCCCCCCCCATTAGTGTGCCCTTCTTATATCAGTGTGCATTCCTCCTTATATCAGTGTGCACCCTTATGCTTAGCTAAGTGTGCCCCCCTTTACATAAATGTACCCTACATGGTTGTAGCCCTCTCCTGGGCAGTGCAGTTGTAGTAACACAGAACATATGTTCCAGCTGCATCTGCTCTGATCACTGTTGGCTGCAGCTCAAAGATGGGTTGTGTTAGTGTGTGTGTGTGTGTGTGTGAGGGGGGGGGGGTGGACATGCAATTACAGAGCTCCTGTTCAGCCTTCAGTGCCAACACAAGTGGGGGACCAACACAAGTGGGTGGAATTTTTTCAACAGGAATAACTATGTAACTACGTAACATAGCCGGACACAGGCATCTGTTGCTGCATCAAGCTCTTACACCCCTGTGCCTCTCCAGAGCTCCTAGGTATTTATCACTGCTTCTGTGTACCAGGAGCTGATAGGGGAAGGGAGAGGGGAGGGGTTCTCACGCAAACTCTGTACCAGCCCCACTCTCCTACAGCTCCGCTCCTTCTCTAAACACCTAACGACAAACAGGCCCCTGCACCATGGCTCTCTCTCTTCTTCCCTCCCAGCGCTGGGCTGACAGAAGTAGTGATACTGCCCCTCGCAATGTGGCATTCAGGACACATGCCCCCCCCCCCGCTTCCTCCAGTTTTAGCACTAGGCTACCCACACAGAGTCACTGGAATCTAAACAGCAAGACTCCAAAATAAACCATCTACAATCTGATATTTTACTGATTAGACAGGACAGGATTTTGATGTATTTCGAGACCACATTACTTAAATAGAACAGTGCAGCTACTTCCCAGAGGGCAGGTAGTGAGATCACATGGCTGATCTCTATACATTGAAAACCAAACTACATTTCCTGGAGTCTTGGGCAGAGGATGCTTGGAATCAGAATCCTTGAAACAATTTACAGATTTTTGATCTTCCAAAGAGATAGGACAGACCCCTCCTCACGTCCTTACAGAAGCCCTGGTAACAGCTCTGATGCCTAGTGCAAAGTTCTTGCCATTTTTTACAGTGGAATGGGCTCACTGTATACAAACTGCTGAAGAGCCTCCTCTTGCTCCACCTCATACCTTCATATTTAAACTCCTTAATTACAGGAATTGTGAAGCATTTTATCAAGGTGACCAGCTCTATGAGAACATTACATTTTTAATTTTAATTTTAACCCAGCATCAAAGGAAATAATTTGATGCCAACATTACAAAAAATGTCATGCTTTTTTCTGCCAGGTTCCGTGTACAGAAAGGGGAGATTGTGTGTTTCTTCACATTCCCGAATGATTGTCTGGATACTGTTTGTAAGTATTTTTATATATAGCACCCTCTAGTGTGCTATAAGTATAGTGAATGTTTTTCTTTTTTGTTAGAGTAGGTACATTTACAGGCTTGGCTTTGCGTAAGGCGTATGACCGGCGTAAAGTTACCCCTGCTATATGAGGCGCAGGCAATGTTAAGTATGGACGTCGGAACAGCGTCGAATTGTACAATGTTTGCGCAAGTCGTACGCGAATAGGGCTGTGCGTAAGTGACGTTCACGTCGAAAGCATTGAGTATTTGCAACGTGATTTTGGAGCATGCGCACTGGGATACGTCCATAGATGGCGCATTCGCTGTTCGTTCGGCACCTTATTTACATGGGGTCACAGTTCATTAACATGTATCACGCCCAACTTCCACTTACTTTGAATTACGCAGACTTACGCCGGACCATCTACGCTACGCCGCCATAACTTAGGGAGCAAGTGCTTTGTGAATACAGCACTTGCCTCTCTAAGTTGCGGCGGTGTAGCGTAAAGAAGATACGCTACGCCAACGTAAAGATACAAAAATGTATCTGAATCTGGCCCTATAATTTTAACATCACTGGTGAAGGCTTTTTGGAACTTGTTGTTCACACATTCTTTGGATTTCATTTCACCTTTGCATCATTTGGACTTTTGTTCATAATTGTTTGGATTTTTGCTTCATTTGGACTTTTGTTTATTTATTTATATTTATAAATATTTTTTGCGCTGCACTTACACCCTATTTTTTATTTTTTTTGTCTTAACTTTTCTTTATTATTTTCCAGTATACAAAATGTTCATATTTACTTACAAGCGACCAAAAGGTGCATGTTACATGTGTATAAATAAACAAGTACCAACATTAGACTTTGTGTACATACAATAAATTATCCTACTCCTTTCTACCCCCCCTCTTCCCTCCCTCCCCCCTCTAATACATCCCCCGCTCTTTCCCTGTCCCCCCCCCTCAGGTGACTATTGTGCCATTATTTTTCTTTACCACCTATAATGTAGATATATTAGTCTAATTTATTCTTAGTGCCGTAAAAAGGAGGAGTAAAAGGGGGTAAACCCATCCAAGCTACAAACGCAAGATCACTTCATGGAAAGGGTCAGAGTTTTGGTCCGTCTTGTGTTTAGTGTCTAGTTGATAAGAGGTTACTATCTTCTAAGGGTGGGGAGGCTACAGGTCGTACCGGCGGTCTGTCTCTAGGGAGGGAATCCTATGTCTCTCAACCAGAGTCCCCACACTCTTTCGAACCTTTTGTGGTTCCCTTGTTTAATAAAGGCCACTCTCTCACTCCAAATCAAGGTATTAATGGTTGCAGTCCAGTTCCCGACAGAAGGGGGGGCGTGTGCCTGCCATCTCTGTGCGATTAGCTTGCGTGCCTGGAATAGGCCTCGCAATACACCTTCCAGGGTTCCCTGTGGAACTCTATGGTCCTCCATGTACCCTAGAAGGCAGGTTCTGGCGTCTGGCTCTAGAGAGACACCCTATTTTACAAGATTTAAAACTCACATCTGTGCTTCAGCAGCCATGCCTAAAGAGCCACTAAAAATGTTGGTCCTATTTGCCCTTACTTCTCTGTCTCTTCATTCACCAGCCACCACTTCTTACAATATTGTCTCATGGAACACAAGAGTCCTAAACTCTCCTATGTCCTTACTCAGTTTTAGGTTATAATTCTTACAACTATTTACTCGAAGACACGCATACAGTGAAGGTAGGACAACAGAAAGTATTGTATCTTTGTGCATTCTGTGAATAATTATATATAGCTGTTTCAAATTACAATTTACACAGGGAATTGCTTAGACTTACATAAAACCGGTGAACAACACACCTACTGATAAACCCCTGGGAGGCAATCAAAGACAAACGATGACAGGTGATTCATCAGCAACACAACATCTTAAAACATTTCAATTTTTCATCATGTACAAAAGAAAAACAAATACATTATACATAATTTAATGTCAATTTATTATTACAACTCTACTGTTGTTTTTTTCTGGCACTGAAATGTGTTTGCACTGAATAAAATCAACAGAATAAAAATGTAACAACGATTCTAAAATTACATGGAAATAAATTCTGATGAATCTCACCTGTGAGATCTTTCTTTGATTGTCTTGCCAGGGCTGATCAGTTTAGATATACTGTAGAACCCCTCCAATCATGCATTTTGTTTTTTGGCATGTGTATGATATGCATGGAACTGTTCCAGTGGCCACTTTCATTTTGGGTTTACCATACATGTCCCAATTTTCTCTAGCAATGCTGTGCTAATAGTGAGGTCTGACAAACGCCAAACTGTGTGGAAAGAATATTGAACACCATGAAACCCTAAGGCCCCTTTCACACTGGGGCGGGAGGTGAGCTGACGGTATAGCAGCGCTATTTTTAGCAGCGTTATACCGTCGGAATTGCGGCAGTATTCGGCCGCTAGCGGTGCGGATTTACCCCCCGCTAGCAGCCAGAAAAAGGGTTAATACCGCCCGCAACACGACTCTGCAGAGGCGCATTGCTGTCAGTATTACCGCAGTTTCCCATTGCTTTCAATGGGAAGGAGCGGTAAACACGCTCCTTCACCGCTCCAAACATGCTGCTAGCAGGACTTTTGGAGCGGTCCTGCTAGTGCACCGCTCCAGTGTAAAAGGCCAGGACAGGAGTTTTTCAGGCGGTATTTAGGTGCTATTTTTAGCGCTAGAAATGCCTGAAAAACTCCTCATTGTGAAAAGGGTCTAATTTTCTTAAAAATAAGCAAGTTGATCTCAAATCTCAAACTTGTGGTTCAGAAGTCATTCTTAGAGCAGCCTAAGATGTATTTCACATAACATAGGTTGGCTAATAAAGAATGCAGGGATGTCATAAAATTCCACTAGTATGATCTTAAAAAAACTCCTAATTAGACTCCCTTTATAAACAAACCTGTTGTAAACAGTTGAGCAATATACAACTTTGAATCAATTTTTTTATGCTAAAATGTAACCTACATGTATCTCAGGCTCTAAAAGCTAAGCTATATTTCTTAAATCCTTTCTTAAAAGTGGCCACATACCTTGGTTGGGGGCCGAGTTAACGAGAAGGCTTAATTGCAGCTCTGGTCTGAGCACCCCTGAAGGTGGTGACAGAGGTACAAGGTTCAAAGACGCACGGTTGCCTGAAGCTTGGTAGCAGGTGATTAACTATGTTCAGAGATGTAGTCGAGATGAAGGAAAAAATATTGCGCTTATTCAAAAAGGTAACCAGCAGCAACTAAACAGTGTTATATTACACCAAAAACAGATAGAAGCAAAACGACAGCTGTGCTATATTAAGAATCAATATAGAGATGCCACTATATAAATGAATTAACAATGAATGTGAATAAACTCTAAACGTAAATGGAAATGCCCCCAAGTGAAAAAATTATAAAAACAAGTGGCAAGTGTGATCATACAGAGTCCAGTGATTGAACACTCCATATAATAAGATCTATGGTCCATAAAATGTGGTCCCCAAACAGTGATATTGGATCACAAAAACGGTGTTGAAACAATAAAAATCCAGTGCACAAACTGCCAGCATCCGAAAAATGTGAAGAAAGGAAACCTCCACCATATGTAATAGCTGCCTCTTACCAAATGGTATTGATCTCTAGTTAGGAGATCAAACAAGCGTTGGAGGTTGTTAATCCATACAGCTTTCCAATAAGGGAGTCCTCCAGGCAGATATTTCAACACCGTTTTTGTGATCCAATATCACTGTTTGGGGACCACATTCTATGGACTATAGATCTTATTATATGGACTGTTCAATCACTGGACTCTGTATGATCACACTTGCCACTGGTTCTTATCATTTATTCACTTGGGGCATTTCCATTTATGTTTAGATAGTTTATTCACATTTATTATTAATTCATTTATCTCACCTTTTATATAGTGTCATGCAGCCAAGATGAGCTAGGGTCACACATGATAAGGCAGCAGCAGGGTCAGGAAGCTGGTTGAAGTCAGTACCGGGGAAGCAGCCAGAGCAAGTTCCAGTATCAGGCAGAGGTCAGTACCAGGGAATCAGGCTTTGCATAGCCAGAGGCAAGCCATGATCAGTATTCAAAATCCACACAGCAAGGTTAAGGGGAGGAGATGATCTGTGTTCCTCTGTACTGGGAACACACATCGGTCTCCTCACCTCTGACAGGACCTGCTGTGAATGAGGGCAATCGCGGGTGCCTGGGCACACACACTGGATCCCGAGCGATGCCGCTGGCACGTGCGCACACCGCAGGAGGCGCGTGCCCCCTAGACGGCCGGGAAGCCCAGGACATCATATGACATCCACCTAGGATGGGAGATCCCATCTGTGGACATCATATTACTATGGGCGGGTAGGAAAGTGGTTAAACCATTGAGTGTGTTTCTCCATTATACCACTCCAAACTTCCTAATTGGTGTTACTCAAAGTATTTTCTACTTCAAATGCCTGCCCATTGCTTTCCTTATTACAGCTCACATGGGTTATAAACAGCAGCATTTTTTATGGTACAATGTTTTTATTGAGAAATTAAAAAGGGGAAACCAGATAACAAATTCCCACGCAGGGTATATGGATAGTGTTGCTCACGAATATTCGCATTGCGAATATTCGCTACGAATATTGCATATTCGAGTATTCGCGAATAACGCGAATATCGCGGCGAATATTCGCTATTTCGAATATTCGAATGTTTTCAATTTTTTTTTAGAACAGATCACATCCTAGAGATCCCCATCGACGTCTAAAAGCATTGCTGGTATGATTAGAGACCTTGGGCCGAGTAGCTGCAGCGCTCATTTTATATTGCCGAAAAATCGCAATGCGATTATTCGGCAAATAGCGATATCGCGCGATTATTTTATATTGTAATATATCACGAATATTCTGAGCCAATCAGAGTACTCCATTCCGCATTTCTCGAAATTTCGAAATTATTTTGTATTGTAATATATCACGAATATTCTGAGCCAATCAGAGTGCTCCATTCCGCATTTCTCGAATATTCGCAATTATTGTGTATTGTAATATATCACGAATATTCTGAGTCAATCAGAGTGCTCCTTCTGCATTTGCCGAATATTCGCAATTATTGTGTATTGTAATATATCACGAATATTCTGAGCCAATCAGAGTGCTCCTTCTGCATTTGCCGAATATTCGCAATTATTGTGTATTGTAATATATCACGAATATTCTGAGCCAATCAGAGTGCTCCTTCTGCATTTGCCGAATATTCGCAATTATTGTGTATTGTAATATATCACGAATATTCTGAGCCAATCAGAGTGCTCCTTCCGCATTTCTCGAATATTCGCAATTATTGTGTATTGTAATATATCACGAATATTCTGAGCCAATCAGAGTGCTCCTTCCGCATTTATCGAATATTCGCAATTATTGTGTATTGTAATATATCACGAATATTCTGAGCCAATCAGAGTGCTCCTTCCGCATTTGCCGAATATTCGCAATTATTTTATATTGTAATATATCACGAATATTCTGAGCCAAACAGAGTGCTCCATTCCGCATTTCTCGAATATTCGCATTTAGCGAATATATGTCGAATATTCGACTAAATATTCGAGATATATCGCGAATTCGAATATGGCATATTCTGCTCAACACTATATATGGACATGAAACATAAGAAAGAAGTTCACGTAAAAGTACATTATAAAACATGAGGGTATAGATTATAAACTGAAAACGACCCACCAGAGAGGACCGGGGGTCAGTGCGTTATGCCTGAGCCTTGAGACCTAGGGGCTAAGATAGACAAGGGGGAGCGGAGTTGTCCGCAGAACAACAGCAGACTTTTTTCATTCTCCAATCAGGCTGCATCCCATATACATTAGCTAGGGGTTGTGACCAATAAGGGAGCATTATATAAGGCACTATACACAAAGGAAGTAATTCCTAGAGTTATTAATGAGGGACAATGACTGCCATGTCAGCTTGTTACCCTGACAATTCATATTTCTGTTTACCTGTTCATGTTACCATGTTCTTTTATGAAAAGTATCCTGTTCTCTTTGCATTTCTTTCTTTGTGTGAAATACCTGGTGATCTTGCCAGTTCCCCTACTTTCTAGTTTTAAACAGACCATGCATGCATAGAAGCACATCCAAATCTGCGTGGTCAGTTTTAGGGCTTGGGAAAAAAATTGATTTGAATCTTGAACCAAGTTGCGAGGTCAAATCGATTCAGATTTTGACCAAATCGATTTTTTTAAGATATTTTTTCCATAGGACCAGAGTTACGTGGACTAGGCCAAAGCCGCGGCCTCGCCTAAAACAATCCTGCCTGAAGCTCCCCGCGATCCTGGGAAGAGGCTGCGAGGCCGGACGCCGTGCACTAGGCCGAAGCCGCTGCCTTTTCCCAGGATCAGGCAGGATTTTTTAGGCGATAATAATAATTCTGACGCCCCCACATGGGCGTCGGCATTTTGCTAACTCACCTTTACAAATGTTTCTATGGCAATGACTTAACCACAGAGATGCTCTCCCACAAAGTCTTCTTTAACCTGGGATCCTTACATGATCTCTTAACAATAAACAAAATACAGAAAGAGAAGCAGGGTACTTTATTGGGACCTGGAGGGACGCCTCTCTGATGGAAACAGAGAGGGCTTCTGTTAGAGAGTCTGTTAGAGCCCCCAGACATACTATAGACATGATACAGGAGATGGTCAGAGACTGCAGACATGATACAGGAGATGGTCAGAGACTGCAGACATGATACAGGAGATGGTCAGAGACTGCAGACATGATACAGGAGATGGTCAGAGACCGCAGACATAGTACAGGAGATGGTCCATTAGACCCCTTTCACACTGGAGCCAATTTTTAGGCGATTTAGCGTTAAAAAATGGCGCCTAAAAAAAGCCTCATCTGCCATACCAGTGTGAGAGCCCGAGTGCATTCACACTGGGGCAGTGCGCTGCCAGGACGTCCAAAAAATTCCTGCAAGTAGCTTCTTTGAGGCGCTTTAGGAGAGGTGTATAGGAGAGGTGTATACACCGCTCCTAAAGTGCCCCTGCCCATTGAAATCAATGGGCAGTGCCTGCAAAGCGCTTTGGCACTGGCGCCTTTGAACCCTTTATTTGGCCGCTAGTGGGGGTTAAATGTATCTCTAAAATGACAGTAAAGTGTAGCTAAAAGTAGCAGCGCTTTACCGCCGATGCCCCAGCACTGTCAGTGGGAAATGGCTCTTGGTACATCTCATAATATATCACATCTGTAGATGGACTAGGAATGGGCAGGGGCTGTGTATCCTATGCAATCTATCATGCCATAAAACATCTAGAGCAGGGGCAGCCCAGAACACGTGTAAAGGGATGCTGGGGATGCCATCCCACAGCATACTGAACACTGTGACTCACCTCGGTTCTCGCTCTGTGCAGCCCAAGATAGGGATGGGAGGGGGAGGCATTCCAACAGGAGTTGGTGGAGACAGTGCAGGATCCAAGACTCCCAGTGTGAGGAATTCATTCCTGCACATCAGCACTCATCAGCCACTGAAAACTAGAACTCTTGTGTCAGGAAGAGGAGCGCACCCTCCCCTGAGCCCTGCCAGGCTGGACGGGCTGCCCTATGCTCACACATCAGTTCTGGACGGATACACACCTATGCTCAGGATCGGCCCTGGTGGAGAGCTGCGGCCAGGATTTTTTAGGCAAGGCCGTGTAGTCTTCAGATATTTTGTATAATAGACTTCATCCTTCATATCAATGTAGTCTTTAGCTCTACCAGAACCAACAGAACCAAAGGTCCACAGGTCTTTAGATATTTAGCACGTATCCTCTATAGCAGGAGTCTCCAAACTATGGCCCTCCAGGTGTTCAGGAACTACAATTCCCATCATGCCTAGTCATGTCTACGAATGTCAGAGTTTTACAATGCCTCATGGGAAATGTAGTTCCACAGCAGCTGGAGGGCCGTAGTTTGGAGATCCCTGCTCTATAGTATAGTGTCTAGAATGATGTTAGTAGATTGTTCTCGCAGCAAAACACCAGGTCCTCCAGAGAACGCATTTATTTCAACAACTTCAATACAGAATAGTCCAAAGTCCACAGATGATACAAAAATCCAGCAGAGTAATTCAGATTTCTACCTGCGCCCCCATACTCATACAGAGAGAATACCTGGAGTACCTTCTCTGCTTGACAAGATGAACTGAATGTCAACCTGTCTTTCTCATATATTAGTATCATACTGGAGGGGGTGGGAGGTCAACCAAATGTTCCCATTGAATTACTACCCCCCCTCAAGTCTAATTACCATTAATAAATACTTCCCTAAGTATGTAAGGAAGTACCAGGCCATCTCACATACCTAGGTTGTCTTAGATACGATTTACACATAAAAGGGTCCTCTGTATCTTTTGATACGTGTCGTTTGACCACAAGATTTGGTCAGCAAACTTCCTTTGATGTGTAATCTTGAATGCCTGTATGCAACACCTAAATACCATACAACACATCTATATTAATATTACTACATATTCCCCCACTTGAGTCGGTTCTAACTACTAGAACTAACTCATAATTCAAACAACAAACGCAATTATGGTTTGAGGTACTGGATGCTTTACAATGGCTCATATGAAATATTAAGTTGAGACTGGTTACATCTCTCTTCACCAACCTCTAAAATATCCCCATGAAACAGTTATTAGATAATATAACTTTAGACCATGACTGGAAAAGGGTTCGGTAAACATAAGTGGCCCGTATCCATATAGCTGTTAGGCCTTATTTCAAAGCTTGCTCTTTCTTGAGTAAATCACATAAGGATGTTGAATATTGTGCAAAAAAAATGAGCTGATGTCACCGTCCATTCTGACTTCATCACATCTCTCATCATCTCACTGAAAGTAAAGCTTGGTATGTTTTGGGAGGTCCAATCCACATAAGTCCAGGATTCTCTCATCTCCAGGCTCAAAGTTTATATATAAACACCAGCAAATCCTGAAATTCTACTTCCATCTTTATAGTAAGAACCATTAATGTACCAGCAGTTGCTTCCAAGGTCAAAAAGGTTTGGGTATGGCAGTAAAAATTCTGTGCTGCAAACTATTTCCTTGCACCCGACATTCATAAGTTTCACCTTCAATCATTAATCCACCAATCAGGATACTTGGTTCCTTTAACATCAAACCCTCAATATTCTCTGATAATAAAGCTGTAGTCCATCTGCTTCTTTCCATTTCTTATTTGAGCAATGATGACCTGTTGTGTCATTTGTTGATTGCCAGCAACGATTTGCATTCGTAATGTGCTGTAGGCCGACCCCGCATTGCGTTTAATAGAGCCGTTACTTGTATCATTCAGTCCATAATTCCACCAGAATGGTATGCCAACATATATATATATTCCCCCATGTGATGGTTTAGATATTATCAGCTTGACATCAGTGTTTATCAGATCTTCTATCCAGACAATGCGGCAGTGGAAATTCTCGCCAGTATTTTTTTATAAAAGGTAGAAAGGTCTTTTTCATCCATATGTGTCACAGCCTTCAGCATATTATAAACAACTGATTCAACATGTTTCAAATCACGACTAGAGTGATGAATTTCACTCACCCCTCTTATAAATTTAGGAAAGCCACCCAACATACTATATACTATATGCTATGTTAAGCCATTGTGCAGCATCACCTCAGATGTCAAATCTATTGATATCAATATGCATTATTTCATATGTACAGATGTTTTTTTTTAAATTATTTTAGGTTTAAATGCCTCGCTCTGATTTTAAGATTAAGTTTAAGAAATAAACATAATACAAATAAAAAAAGCAAAATATATCGGGAAAGGGAGAAAATGAAAAAATAGGGCATTGGGCAAGTCCATTGAAAAGAAAATTAAAAAAACAAAAAAAAATAATGAGAAAAAAAAAAAAACTTGAATGTTCAAAAAAAAGTCCATTGCTTGTATGAATATTGAGAGATATTCACCTGTATAGTGATATATTGTCCATTTGTCCATTCAGTGTTTCTCCCACAGTAGCCAGCAATTACTCCTGCTGTTCACATGCAAACGAGTATCTCCAGCCGTGTACCTGAAAGACAAAAATTCTCAGACAAAACTCATTGGCAAAGTCCTTAAACAAAGTACTATTTACAGTCTACAGTTTAACCACTTGCCCACGGTGTCATAGTAAAAATACGTCATGATTTTAAAGATGGATATCTCGGTAACGGCAGCAGCTGCTGCCACAACCGAGATATCCATCTTTTCCGTGGGCAGTGCTGTACACGATAATGGCGGTCCCAGCTGCGGATTCGCCGCAAGATCGCCGTTATCGGTGGCGGGAGAGGGCCCCCCCCCCTCCCGCCGCTCTCCCGCGCTCTCCGCCGCTTACCGGAGCCGTCGGTAACGGCGGAGGCGATCGGGTCCTCTTGCTGGCTGTGTTGGGATACGAGTGAGGGAAAAATTGCCCCCACCCGTCCCCCACAGCTCTGCTGGGCGGAAGTGACGTCAAAACGTCAGTCCCGCCCAGCGTCTTAAAGAAACATTTTTTTTTTCTGAAATGTGAAAAATGACATTTTTTTTTTTTTTTTTTTCTTTTTTTGCATTTAAGCCTAAATATGAGATCTGAGGTCTTTTTGACCCCAGATCTCATATTTAAGAGGACCTGTCATGCTTTTTTCTATTACAAGGGATGTTTACATTCCTTGTAATAGGAATAAAAGTGATAATTTTTTTTTTTAATTTATTTCGATGTATACAATTATAAACTAATTAAAAATAAATAGGAAAACAAAAAAAATAAAAATAAAACGCCCCGTCCCAACGAGCTCGCGCACAGAAGCGAACACATACGCGAGTAGCGCCCGCATATGAAAACGGTGTTCAAACCACACAAGTGAGGTATCGCCGCGATCGTTAGAGCGAGAGCAATAATTCTAGCCCTAGACCTCCTCTGTATCTCAAAAAATGCAACCTGTAGAATTTTTTAAACGTTGCCTATCGAGATTTTTAAGGGTAAAAGTTTGACGCCATGCCACGAGCGGGCGCAATTTTTAAGTGTGACATGTTGGGTATCATTTTACTCGGCGTAACATTATCTATCACAATATATAAAAAAATTGGGCCAAATTTATTGTTGTCTTATTTTTTTATTCAAAAAAGTGTTTTTTTTTCAAAAAAAGTGCGCTTGTAAGACCGCTGCGCAAATACGGTGTGACAAAAAGTATTGCAATGACTGCCATTTTATTCTCTAGGGTGTTAGAAAAAAAAATATAATGTTTGGGGGGTTTAAGTAATTTTCTAGCAAAAAAAACTGTTTTAGTCTCGTAAACACCGAATCTGAAAAACAAGCCCGGTGGGCAAGTGGTTAAAGCTAGTTCACCCCCACTGCTATAGAAGCGTCATTTTCATTCAAAAACAGATCTGGATGATTCAACTGTTCTAATAGTGTGTAATATTCTATTTTCATCTTATCATACTCAATTTTAGGGTGGTCATATTTCTGTTTTAACTGAGGAAATTGTATCCAGGTCTTTCTCTTATTATGATTCTGGTCAGCTCTGTTTTTCATATTAATATCACCTATGTTTGACCCAGAGTTTCCTCTCTTGCTGTGATCATTAGATATTATCTTCTGATCTGTCTGTTCAGTGTTTGCCCTAAACAATGTGGCTACATCAATTCTGACAGCTTGCTCATTTGACTTTCTCCATAAATGATCCGCCCTTAACAATACGTCTTTTAAATCATGAGGATTCGGGGTGACTAATAAAATATTTTGTTTGATATCTTCATGCAAAGCATCTAGAATCATACTGATATGTATCGAGCCTCCCCGCTCAAATGCAAGATTATTACCAACCAATAATTCCATAATAGTTGCTAACCTGTGCGACAATTCATAGGGAGATTCACTCTGCATTTGGTGGATCTTCCCATAGATCGCAACATCAGAACGCGCTCCATACAAGACACATAATAATACCAGTAATATGTCTCTTGTTCTCAGAGGCTGAATACAGATCTGTTTAATTCTCATCCAAAGACTATTACCTATAGAATGTTGCAAAACTCTTTCTAAGTCAGATGGGTTGAGACTGTACATATCTCTAAAATTCTGCATGTCACAAAACCATTTAAAAAATCTGTTTAAATCATGGCAGGGAACCATTCCTATTTCTTTAAGAATTGCATCTAGTTCTTTTGGTTTCAAATGCTTCATTACAAGCTGAACCTCCCCTGTATTATTATTATTGTTATGAACCGTGGTGGTCACAGTGGGTGCGGCTGGCAATGAATTATCAGATTTAATATGAGGTTCTGTTTCATTTGATAGAAAGTTTGTGTTTGTATTTTGCTGCAGATTGCTTAATCCAAGATTTGATGCACATCTGCATTCCTGAGATCTCTTCTCTAATTCCATAATTCTTAATTTTAATCTCTCATTTTCCTCTGATAATTCATCACAACGCTTAGATTTCTCAAGCAAAGCTCCACCAATGGTAACTGCATGCAATTTTAAATTTACTGTCTCAGTGTCTGATTGGTTTTGTAACCTCTGACAAACCTTATGGGTTTTATCAACTTCACTCTGTAACTGCGCAATTTCCATAACTTTATCATTCAAAGAACTTTCCATTGTTAAACAGCAAGATGACAAGCCCTGCACGATACAACCCTTTCTTTTACTTTCTGAAATTTTGCTATCAAAAACACTTTTCTCTAAAAATTCCTTCATCACAGTCCACGTCTGCTTACATTTTTCTGGAATTTCATAAGGACCGCCATGACGCTTAATGCATTTTGATACCCATCTGTTAACTTTATAAGAACTGACACTAGCTTCACACCGAGTAAGCATTTTGACTATATTATTAATAAATAAAAAAAAGGAAATATTTTACTCACCGCATTTGAATGTTCACCTTGCCAGTTCCAGTCTTCTGGTACACGACAGTCTTTTCTTTCTTCAGTTTCCAGTCTCCAGAGAATAATTCTGGGGTTCCAAACTTGTTTAGTCTTGTATATCACTCTCTTATGTCACAACCAGACATAGAGTCACAGCACAGGTCTTTTTCTTCATTCGACTTCTTGTCCAACTCACAGGATTTTTGTCATCACGACTTCTGTTACTAAGTCCTGAAAATGCGCTTCTGGTCACTTGCACGGCACCAATGTAGTCTTTATATATTTTGTATAATAGACTTCATCCTTCATATCAATGTAGTCTTTAGATCTTTTGTCCAATGCAGAACCAACAGAACCAAAGGTCCACAGGTCTTTAGATATTTAGCGTGTATCCTCTATAGCAGGGATCTCCAAACTACGGCCCTCCAGCTGCTGTGGAACTACACTTCCCATGAGGCATTGTAAAACTCTGACATTCGTAGACATGACTAGGCATGATGGGAATTGTAGTTCCTGAACACCTGGAGGGCCGTAGTTTGGAGATTCCTGCTCTATAGTATAGTGTCTAGTATAATGTTAGTAGATTGTTCTCGCAGCAAAACACCAGGTCCTCCAGAGAACGCATTTATTTCAACAACTTCAATACAGAATAGTCCAAAGTCCACAGATGATACAAAAATCCAGCAGAGTAATGTTCCCATTGAATTACTACCCCTCCCTCAAGTCTAATTACCATTAATAAATACTTCCCTAAGTATGTAAGGAAGTACCAGGCCATCTCACATACCTAGGTTGTCTTAGATAAAATTTACACATCAAAGGGTCCTCTGTATCTTTTGATACGTGTCGTTTGACCACAAGATTTGGTCAGCAAACTTCCTTTGATGTGTAAACTTGAATGCCTGTATGCAACACCTAAATACCATACAACACATCTATATTAATATTACTACAGGCCGTGGCTTCAGACTAGTCCGCAACCTTTTCCCAGGATCGCAGTGGACTTGGCCAAAGCATTGCCTTGCCTAAAAACTCCTGCCCACAGCTTCTTAGGACCAGGGCCGTTGACCATCAGAAAAAAAAAAAACTTGATTTGAATCGTGAATCGAGTTTTTTTTTTTTAAAACAGCAGATTTTTTTGGGGGCCAAAATCTCCCAGCTCTGGTTAGTTTTCTTCTTTGAATTCTACGTGCGCTGCTTGTGACAAACTTGTGCTGACACACTTCTCTGCACAACTAATCTCAGGGAATAGCAGTGCACTGCTGTGTCTTTGCCTCCTGCTGATATGCCCCTCTGCAGTCTCCACCCCCAACTCTCGAACTCCTTCGCTTATCCAGCAAGAAGTCAACAGAACAGAAGTCATGTGATCACTTAAAAAGAAAAAAAAGGTATTTAAAATTGTTTTTATGTACAGTATATACACAAACATTTTGGCTTAATAAATTCAAAGTATTTTTTCATTTTAAAACACTTTTTGTTTTATTGTTGCTTATGTCTGTTTTGTAATATATTTTCTGTAAATACTTCAGTGAAGACACTACCATTGTGTAAATAGCTTGGGTTGGGTACACATTACCAATGCATCTGATGCAATTGTCACTTGTAATATGTAGAACCAAGTAAGGGATGTGGGGTCATTACTCAGAGGTTTCCACGCAAAAATATAATAATCATTTTACTGTATATTGCATATCTGCCATATCTGCCTGACATCTGCCTTGTTTGAAGGCCAGATCACCTGTCTCTATTACTTTTCATACTGTAATTGTATGAAATATGGTGAGATCTTGGATCTGCCAATCGGAATTCTATGGACACTTTCGCTCATCCTTAGTAAATGGCAAATATACTGTATATCAGGGGTCCTTCCAACTGTTGCAGAGCTACAAGTCCCACCATGCCTCTGGAAATAATTGCAACTGCCAGCCTTGCAATGCCTCATGGGAAATGTAGTTCCACAACAGCTGGAGGTTCCCAGGTTGCCCACCCCGGCTGTATATGCTGACGCTTTGCAAGAGAAATCACCTGTACACACTGTGTTAGTGAAGGCTCTGAGCAAGAATGGTCAAATTAAAGTGGTATTAAACCCAAAACCAAAAGGTTTCACAAAAATAAATAAAAGCTGATCATTGTGATTACTCTTGTGAGTGTCAAATGGTTTGTCTCATCCCTCTAACTGCTACATCTGCAAAATAGCTTATTCTGAAATAACAGACATACTGGCCAGATCACCAGGGGGAAATAAAGCAAGGAAAGCCTAGAAAAGAAAACAAATGCATAAATAGCAACAACAAAAAAAGTGTTGCGCTACTCACAGGGTGCTTTTTCAAATTATGGCCGGAGAACCAGCTGTGGTCCGAGGTAGAGGGGGAAGCTGTTGCAATTAAGGGACCATTCACTCTGCTACTGCAGAGCACTGTGAGTAGCTGAAGCAAGTACCAAAGCAGTATTCTCACCAGCCAGGGACAGTGAAGAATTGGGAAAACTTCAGTAGGTGCCAAGCCAGGGACCCAGCCAGTGGAGGTGACGCTTGCGGAGCATTATTGTGTGCCAAGCCAGGGACCAAGCAGACCAGTAGGAGTAGCTGTGAGTGCCAAGCTAGGGACCCAGCGGGGAAGCGGGGGTGATGCTTGAGGAAGATACTGAATGAGAAGATTGAAAGAGCTCAGGAGATCCAGTGACTAATTGATCTGGTAGTCTAGCGAAAGACTGGGACCTCAGCTGAGTGAAGTTCTACAATAGAAGATTGTAGAAGAAGTGGAATAGTTCATTAAAACCGTGTTAGAAACTGTTACAAGATTGTTGCCATATGAGACAGCGGTCCCACTCATGCAGACATGGTGTCTAGCTGGATGCCTTTTCCTGCATGACCAATTAGCAGTGCATCCACTAAAGCAGTGTTTCCCAACTCCAGTCCTCAAGGCACACCAACAGGTCATGTTTTCAGGATTTCCATTGTTTTGCACAGGTGATTCGATTAGTTTCACTGCCTTAGTAATTACCACAGCTGTTTCAATTGAGGGAAATCCTGAAAACATGACCTGTTGGTGTGCCTTGAGGACTGGTGTTGGGAAACACTGCACTAAAGGGTGTCCTGGCTCTAACCCTCTCTCCCAAAGTTCTGTTTCAGAGACAGTTAAGCCTTGTACACACGATCAGTCCATCTGATAAGAACGGTCTGAAGGACCGTTGTCATAGGTTAACTAATGAAGCTGACTGATGGTCTGATGTGCCTACACACCATCAGTTAAACAAATGATCGTATCAGAATGCAATGACGTAAAACACAACGTGCTGAAAAAAATGGACGTTCAATGCTTCCAAGCATGCGTTGACTTGATTCTGAGAATGCGTGGATTTTTAACCGATGGTCGTGTCTACTAACGATCGTTTTTCACCTATCAGTTAGGAGTCCATAGGTTAATTTTAAAGCAAGTTGGCTTTTTTTTAACCTAAGGTTAAATAACCTATGGGGCCCACACACGATCGGTTTTGACCGATAAAAATGGTCCATCAGACAGTTGTCCTCTGGCTATCCTATCGTGTGTACGAGGCCTAAATCTCTATGCATTTAAGAAGTGTCTGGTGCATATTAATCTACCTTGCATTACACCCACCATGCCTTGTAACCCACTCTAAACCGAAGGATGTCCCTAACTCTGGAGGTCACCATTAGGCCTAGAGGGGCACGGGACTTGACTACAGCAGTATTCGTGTGTAATTTACAGAAGGATCACAGATTAATTTTAATATGGGACTTTTCCTAATATTATTATTATTATTTATTTATTTATATTTAGCAGTTGCAATTGTGATTAATGGTGTTATACATGTTGATGGTTCACAATTTTATCAGAGGGTAGTATTTGCAAGGTATGCTTCATAAGCTTATAAGTTCACTATTTATGATTTATGTTGTGGGAACACATTACCAGTGTGTGCTGCAGCTCTTAAAGCGGAGTTCCACCCAAAAATGGAACTTCCGCTAATCCCACTCCTCACCCCCTTACATGCCACATTTGGCATGTAATTTTTTTTGGGGGGGAGTGGGGGCTTCAGGAGGAGTGGGACTTCCTGTCCCACTTCCTGCTTCCGCCGAGGGGCTGGTAAGGCGATTAAGCTTAATCGCCTTATTGCAGCCCCTCCCCTAGGCAATCGCATGAGACGTGTGACAGGTCCCATGCGATCGCCTGTCCAATCAGCGGCGGGCCGCGCCGCTCGCGCATGCGCAGTGCCGCTCGCGCATGCGCAGTGCCACTCACGCATGCGCAGTGGGTGCCCGGCCGTGAAGCCGAAGGCTGTCACGACTGGGTGCTGCCAGTTGTGATGAGGACGCCGGCCAGGGAGGGGGGGAGAGGAGCGGAGCCCCGGTCAGCGCGTCGCTGGAATGCTGGAGCAGGTAAGTGTCTGTTTATTAAAAGCCAGCAGCTACACTTTTTGTAGCTGCTGACTTTTAATAAACACAATTATTGGCTGGAACACCCCTTTAATAAGTTGTGTATTGTATGTTTATTGTCATTACTATTTATCTTTAAAGGATGAGTGTAACCACCATATGCAAGAATTGGAAACTTGCAATATAATTCATGTTTGCTTTTATGTTTGTACAGTGTTTATGTCTAATGGCATAATGCAACCTGATTAACTGTGGGAAAGGGTGCGTAGACACAGGGAAGAATGTGAGAGCAGGCAAGGCAACATGGGGAGGCAGGCAGTTGTCACTAGAAATAAAAAAACTGCAAAAAATTCACAATTGAGAAAATCCAACAGATTTATAGGTTGGCTCTTTCCTTATTGAACAGTACAATACATGGAAGGTTGAAACTGAAAGGGGCATACTGATTGATTTAGTAAATTATTATTTTTCTTTGAGATATATGTTACACCTATTTATAACTTTACAGTCAATACAAGAATAAATACGGTAATCAAATAATGTGTTAGAAGAATATAGTATAATGAAAAACTGGAAAACAGAATATAGAATGGGGGCAGAAGTGTGAAATTGCTGACTATTTTTGTAATCTGTAAATGTCATTATGAGTCTGCATTTACTATATATGAATTACTTAGTGCAAACTATCTGCCATCTTAAGTCTGCATCTGTTCACTTCTCAAGAGTAATGACTAATATTTTTGTCTTTTTTGTTTAGTTTTGATAGCATTTTGCAAGCCGTGTTGTGGCCTGTATGCAGCTTTGTCCTAAATTACCCCATCATTACCCAGCACTTCCATGAATCATGACAGACCCTTTCACTGTATTAAAAATGACTGCCTGCTAAACAAGGTTACAACACACTTTAATTTGTGTTAGCAGAATAAAAAAAAAAAAAAAGCAACATGCTTTGGGCAGATTTTTTATTTTATTTCCATGCATGCTAAAATAAACAGTGCACACACTTCAGGTGTCGGCAGATCCTGGAGGGCAACGTAAACTATAGTTTCTTATACCTCTGGGTCACTCTGTGGACTGATTTCAACACCTGAGCCAATGGCTGAGAGCGCTAACTGGAGAAAAAGAGGGGAGACTGGGGTTAGTACAGTGGCTCCTCCTGAGCTGCCCTGCTGGGTTGAATAAAAAAAACTACTGGTGTGTATGAGGCTTAAGCCAGCCTCTCCGGCCCTCTCCACAGCCTGGCACTCCAGTAAGCACTGGAGGGGAAGAGCAGAAAGCCAGTGAATGACAGTCACTGGCTCTCTGCTCACTAAAGACTGAGAACTGAGTAATCAGTGGTCTTATATGCAGTATCGGACAGATGCTGCATTGGACTGATGCTGCATCCACCTAGGTGGGTAAAAATATATATATATATATATATATATATATATATATATATATATATATACACATAGAGGTGATACTCGAAAAATTTGAATATTGTGATAAAGTTCATTTATTTAACTAATGCAACTTAAAAGGTGAAACTAATATATGAGATAGACTTATTACATGCAAAGCAAGATAGTTCAGGCCGTCATTTGTCATAATTGTGATAATTGTGGCTTACAGCTCATGAAAACCCCAAATCCACAAGCTCAGAAAATTTGAATATTGTAAAAAGGTGCAATATTCTAGGCTCAAAGTGTCCCACTCTAATCAGATAATTAAACCCTAACACCTGCGAAGAGTTCCTGAGCCTTTAAATGGTCTCTCAGTCTGGTTCAGTAGGAATCACAATCATGGGAAAGACTGCTGACCTGACAGTTGTGCAGAAAACCATCATTGATACCCTCCATAAGGAGGGAAAGCCTCAAAAGGTAATTGCAAAAGAAGTTGAATGTTCCCAAAGTGCTGTATCAAAGCACATTAATAGAAAGTTATGTGGAAGGGAAAAGTGAGGAAGAAAAAGGTGCACAAGCAGCAGGGATGGCCACAGCCTGGAGAGGATTGTCAGGAAAAAGCCATTCAAAAGTGTTGGGGACTTTCACAAGGAGTGGACTGAGGCTGGAGTCAGTGCATCAAGAGCCACCACACACAGACGGATCCTGGACATGGGCTTCAAATGTCGTATTCCTCTTGTCAAGCCACTCCTGAACAACGGACAACGTCAGAAGCATCTTACCTGGGCTAAAGAAAAACACACCTGGTCTGTTGCTCAGTGGTCCAAAGTCCTCTTTTCTGATGAGAGCAAATTTTGCACCTCATTTGGAAACCAAATACCCAGAGTATGGAGGAAGAATGGAGAGGCACAAAACAAGAAAAACAGAGAATTGAGCGCACTCCAAAAGTCCAGCCTATACACAGATATAATTCTAAGACAGATAATTCAATATTGAGAAAATGGTACACATAGATGCAGTATATTAGAGTCTATATATAAAAAGTCCATAGGCATAATAGCCAGAGAACACACTAACACTTGATGGCAGCCAGCTAACAGATGAAGCAATCTGTAAACGACAAGAAAAACACAAAAGCGGCGCCTTCTAAGCGTAGCAGTAGTAAAATTTAATAAGTGTGTCTAACAATATAAAAAACCTACTCACAAAGCAGGTGAAAGATCAGGCATGTGAACATTAAGGGTTTTCTTCCGCAGGTTGTAAACGTCCATCACGCTGGGTGTCAGGTTGCTGGTTACTGCTGGCGGCAAGGACGATGTAAAGCAAGGTCCCCTGGAACCAAAAGACAGAGAACCTGTTTCCCGGTGTAGCAGCGCGAGTGATGTCACTTCCTATGCGCGGGCGGATGCACGCGTTCTGGACATTCGTGTCCCTTCCTCAGGCAATGGGGAATCCATTTTACTGAAGGGCAATATAACCACTCATCGGCCGGCCCATGTCATTCCTCTTCTTTCAAATTGCCCAGCAAAGTATTGATTTTCGTCTGTAAAACTGCCACTTTCTGTGCCTCCTCTCATTCCTCAAGCCACTCCTGAACAACGGACAACGTCAGAAGCATCTTACCTGGGCTAAAGAAAAACACACCTGGTCTGTTGCTCAGTGGTCCAAAGTCCTCTTTTCTGATGAGAGCAAATTTTGCACCTCATTTGGAAACCAAAGACCCAGAGTATGGAGGAAGAATGGAGAGGCACACACTGCAAGATGCTTAAAGTTCAGTGTGAAGTTTCACAGTCTGTGTTGATTTGGGGAGTCATGTCATCTGCTGGTGTTGGTCCACTGTGCTTCATTAGGTCCAGGGTCACCGCAGCCATCTACCAGGAGATTTTGGAGCGCTTCATGCTTGATTCTGCAGACGAGCTCTATGGGGATGCTGACTTCATTTTCCAGCAGGAATTGGCACCTGCCCGCACTGGCAAAAACAGCAAAACCTGGTTCAATGACCGTGGGATTACTGTGCTTGATTGGCCAGCAAACACACCAGACATGAAACCCATAGAGAATCTATGGGGCATTGCCAAGAGAAAAGATGAGAGAAATGAGACCAAATAATGCAGAAGAGCTGAGGGCCGCTATTGAAGCATCCTGGTCATCCATACCACCTCAGCAGTGCCACAGGCTGATAGCTTCCATACCACACCGCATAGAGGCAGTAATTGCTGCAAAAGGGGACCAAACCAAGTACTGAGTACATATGCATGCTTCTACTTTTCAGAGGTCCGATATTGTTCTATGTACAATCCTTGTTTTATTGATTGCATGTAATACAATTTTCTGAGATTGTGGATTTGGGGTTTTCATGAGCTTTAGTAAAATAAATAAGCCATAGTCATATATATATATTTTTTTTTTAAAGAACCCCATATTTCTCTTTAAATGCAACATCTGAGGACTGGTTAGCTGCAACATATTACCCTTTTTCTTAAAAACATTTAAAAATCATTGTTTCTTTAAAAAGTTATAAATGCAAGTGTTACTAAACCCTGCAATCATTTTAGTAAATATAAATACATTTTCTCATCAACAGTATATAGCAATCTTATGACTTCTATCAAGCTTGTAGGAGGAGTTTTCATAGTGCACTTAGCTGTCCTATCAGAATGCAGGACTCCTGACCCCCTGTCTGGACAGATGTTTTACTGCATATACAGACTGATTTTATTGTTGTGAGTTTAGTAACACTTTAAGGTGGAGGAATAATATCAAAGGATGCAGGGACATAATAAACTTCCTGGTGCCTCAGAGAGAACGGCGGCGGGGAAATCCACAGCAGATCAGGCAACTGTCAGGCTATTTAGTGATTTATAATGGTATATGGAGGGGGCGCTAATAATGAATAATAAGAGAATAAACAATAAAGTTAAAACTAATAAATGGTCCGTCTGAACCAACAATAGCAGACTTAATGAGCAGCAACACACTGAAAATGGTGAAATAGAAATAGATTGTACAAAAAAAAATGAATGAATAAATAAATAAACTCAAGTCCATTCAAAGAGTGTTAGATAAAGTCCAATCAAGGCTAATCTTTCTCAGATGCAAATTGTAGAAAATGAATGGCAGGATGGGCTATGATGAGTGTTCCTCGCTGGGGAACTGGGGTGAAGTCCAAGCCGGATACGAGTTCCTCGCTAGGGATCTGGCGTGCGTTCCAGGCCAGGGGACCAGCGGGACCGGAAGTGCGTTGTTTTTACGTATCCAGGCGCTTCGACGTACCAGTTCCCCAGCGAGGAACACTCATCATAGCCCATCCTGCCATGCTGACTAGCCTCAGTGCCAGGTCCTAGGCACTACTAAAGTAAGAGGCCATTTGGCTATGCTGTTTTATCTGTGACATATTTTAAATAAACTGTACTTCACTATGGTGGTTTCACCTCTCCCTCCTTCATGAAAGTGTTTGATTCCGGGAAACATAGAGCTGCGCAGCTGAATCATTCAACTGGTTTAGTGACCAATTGCTGTATTTGACCTTTTCTAAACCATCAGGTCAACACCGTGCGGTAAGGAGCCATCCATTAGTGCACATTTGGGGGATCTTCTTGGTGAAGGTGGACACCTTTTACAATTCATTTTCTACAATTTGCATCTGAGAAAGATTAGCCTTGATTGGACTTTATCTAACACTCTTTGAATGGACTTGAGTTTATTTATTTATTCATTCATTTTTTTTCTATTTCTTTTTCACCATTTTCAGTGTGTTGCTGCTCACTAAGTCTGCTATTGTTGGTTCAGACGGACCATTTATTAGATTTCACTTTATTGTTTATTCTCTTATTATTCATTATTAGCGCCCCCTCCATATACCATTACTGTTCAGTTCAGACCTTTGATGAGGTCTCTATCTTAGGGGAGCTGCTTATTCACTATAATTATATGTTGTTGTCACATTAATTTTTATTGGCGCGAGATACCACACCTTTTATTTAGTGATTTATGCCAATAGCAGTAGGCTTTCTAAAATACATTTTTGATAAAAGTACTCTATATCTAGTAAAACTCTATATAACTGCTCTGAAATTAATGAATATTTTTTCTCAGGAGTGGCTGGGAAGGGAGGCTTACTAGTTTTGCTATCGGGCACTATCACACCCAATTATGCTCAAATGTGGTATTTTAACACCTACTATTAATGATAAAGATACAGCTAACAGGGTAATGAGAAGGTCAAGTATCAGCATAGAGTATATATAATACAGTACCTGTCATCTTCTTGTACAACTTGAAAATGTTATAACATGGCGAATTCAGCCAAAGCGACGCTGGATGATGATGATGAGTGTTTCATTATAATCAAACAATGATTACCTCTGGGAAGAATGTAATCTTATAATCCATTTGATTTTGTCACAGCGGTACCGCAAGGTAAACGCCTGTCAAGCACTGCATGACAATCAAGATAATCACTCTCATTAGGTATCAGGATTACAGGGTTTCAGCCAGCAGAAGAAAAATATTTGTATTGTATAATCTGTTTCTTTGTGCTTTTGTTACTTTGTAACAGGACACAAACTTTTCCCCCCTACCTCTCTGTAGTGGCAGAAACTGCATAATACAGCCGTAAAAAAAAGTTTTCATAGGGCTCTAAATTAAACTTATGTTAAAGGTACCTTGCTACTACAGTAAAAAAATAATAATAATAAGCATTTTGTAATTTTTGAACATATTTTGCATTTCTGGTGAGAGATCAGTGACATTTTTTTTTTTTCCACAAAAAGTTTTTATTGAGGAAAAGATAGTCATACATATACGTGTACAGAAATGCATATGTAGAAAAACAGGACAATTCTTCTGGCAATATAAACATGGCATAATATATAACAAGGTAACGCAAGCTATCACAACATCAATGAACATGTACAGTAGAACCATGCGATATTCAACATAACACCAGATAGATACCATAAGCCTATGGAAAAATTATGGATAACCGGCACATGTGGCTCAAGCGTGGGGCTTGGAGGAGATGGTGGTCGGCTATATCTCCAAGGGGGCCTAGGGCTCTAGATGAAAAAAAAAAAAAAAAAAGGGAAGGGGAGAGAGAAAGAAAGAACGAAAAAGGAAAGGGGAAAGAAAGAAAAGAAAAAAAAAAGGAAAAAGGGGGGGGGAGGGAGGGTGTGGGGGTGGGTCCAGGTCGTGAGAATCCTTCTGACAGGTAGTCACTTGCTAACAAGGGAAGAGGGACTTGTAAAAATCTGAGTTTCTGAAGTGTGTCCAGCAGGCCCATGTCATTGTAAACTTCTGAATACGGTCTTTGGCAATATAAATCAATTCCTCCATCTCCTCAATTTTGGACACCCTGGTCAGCCACTCTCTGATGGTGGGGATGTCTGTTGAACGCCAGTGGGTGGGGATGCAGAGTCTGGCCGCATTGACCATATGCATGGCCAGCAATTTCTGATAGGTGTGTCGGGGAAGGGTTGTGTGGTGTAGAAGGTACTGAGCTGGGGTGTAATCTAGGGTAAAGGTGGTGACCGAAGAGATTATGGAGTGGACTTCTTTCCAGAATGGTTGGAGCAAAGAGCATTCCCACCAGATATGGATCATGGAGCCTATTGCACTTTGACATCTCCAACAAATGTTCGGGATTAAGGGCGAGAACTTGTGTAAGCGAGCCGGGGTCCTATACCATTTTGTTATGATTTTGTATCCATTTTCCTGGATAGCTACATTCATCGATCCCTTGTGAGCAAATGTATAGATGTATTCCCAGTAGTTTTCCGTAAGAGTCAGTTGTAAATCTGCTTCCCAGGAAGTATGTAAAGAATGTGTCAAGGAGGGGTCAGTGTCAGCTTGCAGGAGGGCATAAATATATGAAATTAGGTGTCTCTGGGGCGTAGTGCAGAGTGTTTCAAATGGTGTGAGACGCCTATTCCATGTTTCGTTTGAGTTTGTGGAGTTAAGGAAGTGCGACAGCTGTCTATATGACCAAAAGGGAAAGGCACCCGTACGAGAATCGGAGATCAACTCATCGTAGGAACGCCAACGGCCTTTATGAAAGAAATGGTAAGCCAGAACCTCCTCGTGTGGCCATTCCAGTTGAAGGAATGTTTTGGACTCTCCCGGGGGGAACTCAGGGTTCTCTCTCACGGGGTCAGTGGACCTGGTTGTGAGGATAGGTTGAAGAGAGACATTGCTTTCCTGAAGGCCAGTAGTGAGGGGAGGATGAGAGGGTGCTGCCTGATGGGTAGGGGCCAGTGTTGGGGTGTCAACCAAGGTAGTGTATGCGTCAGGATTTGTGAGAAGAAATTTTCTAGCACCACCCAGGGTTTTCTTTGTTTGTGAGTTTTCCAATCTACTACTCTGGTTAGATGGCAGGCTAGGTAATATTTGTACAGGTCAGGGAGACCAATTCCACCCGACGTTTTAGCACATGTCAGGCGCAAATATTTAATGCGCAGGGCTGTAATCTTCCATATGAAGGCTGTGCAGGCCTTTTTGTAGGTCGCAAAAAAGGAGGGGGGTAGGTGGATTGGGATAGCTTGCATTATGTATAAAAGGCGAGGTAGGACAACCATTTTAATGAGCGCCGAGTGTCCGAACCAGGATATGTTTAGGGTGGCCCAATCTTTCTGGTCCGATTGAATTTTGGTGAGGGAGGAAAGGAATTTTTTGCTAAGTAGATCTGACATTTTCCTAGTGATCTGGATACCCAGGTAGGTAATGGCCTCAGCTGAAAGGGGAAAGAATCCTGGCAGTGAGAGACGTCTTGTGGGGACAACGTTTATATTAAGCGCATGGGACTTCGTATAATTAATTTTGAGGTTGGACAGTACTCCGAAGTGGTTTATGTCTTTCAGTAGGTTAGATAAAGAGATTCGGGGGGCTTGCAAGGATAACAGTATGTCGTCGGCGAATTGCGGATTATGTATTGCAGTAATCTTCGATAATGATTCTCCACGTTCAAAGGGGATAAAGCCCTTGATATCTGATATAATGCTCAACGTATGTCAATGTTCAACAGGTGGCTCTATATGTCAACATGGGATGCAAACTGGATCAAGGATTGGCTACAGATAGCTGATGGGTAGCCCTGACGTGTGCCGTTGCTAATAGAAAAGGCGTCCGACAGGACATTAGGCCCAATTAGCCTTCACCCTGGCCGGAGGGATTGGTATACCGAGCGTCAATAGATAGCGGAGGTAGCCAATACGGAGGATGGCCGGACTCCAGGCTCAAGGAGGCCAATGCCCCTCAGTACCTCCCGCATGTAATCCCAGGCCACCCTGTCGAACGCCTTTTCGGCGTCGAGGGAGAGCAGAAACCCCTTGGTGCCTGAGGACGTGAGCCAATGATGTAAATTTAGGGTGCGGATGGTGTTATCCCTAGCTTCCCTACCTGGGCTAAAACCTACTTGGTCGGGTAATATAAGGACCGGGATCAGCGACAGCAACCTGTTTGCTAGGATTTTTGAATAGAGTTTGATATCTACATTAAGTAGGGATATTGGCCTGTAATTCGATACTAGTGAAGGGTCCTTACCATCTTTCGGGATGACAGCTATATGGGCTTCTAGCATTCTTCCTAGTGAAGCGTGGGGGTTCGCGAATGAATTAAACGTTCGTAGCATCTGAGGAGCAAGGTCGGACCAGTGACATTTTTAATGACGTAACTTACTCCAGTGTCTGCTGCTGTCCATCCATCACTTGTGGATGTGTCAGTTGTCCTCCAATGGGCCCAGTGATGACGTAGCAGCTGGTGGGAGTTACCTCAGGGCTTAGAATAGGACAGGATATGTCAGATAGTAGACATGCCCAGGGCTGTTCAAGACAGCAAAGATTTTATTCATTACCTACCTTTAAGGCCGCGTACACACGATCAAATTTATCTGCTGAAACTGGTCCGACGGACCGTTTCAGCAGACATCTCCGATCGTGTGTACGGGCTAGCTGACATGTTTTCCCAGCTGACAAATTTCAAAGCATGCTTTGAAATTTGTCCGCCGGATATGTCCGCTGGTTAGTACACTAACCAGCGGACAGAAATCTCTGTGCATGCGTCAAATGGATTTGACGCATGCGTGGAAGTATTTCACTTCCTCGTTTGGTGACGTGGCAGCATCAACGTCACCGCCACATCACTGCGTTCCCTGGCCAAGGGGATTTTCATCCGATGGTGTGTACACACCGTCAGACGAAAATCCGGAGGAGACATGTCTGCTGGAAACGGTCCGTCGGACATGTTTCAGCGGACATGTCCCTCCGTGTGTACGCGGCCTAAGTTTTAAATGTCTGTTGTCCAATATCATGTATTTCCATAGTTTTTAAAAAGTATGTACCATGATGTCTACAACAATTTTTGTGAGGTCCCTGTAAAAATAAATAACAAAATGAAAATGTATGTGGCAAAATGCTAGTGTAAAAAAATATATATAAAAAAATATTACAATGTGAAAAAAACAGGCATTTAAAAAGTACAAAGTAGAAGAGACACCTTCAATATTCAAAAATATAAATGAGCAATCAGGGCAGCTAAACAAAATACAAGTAACACCATGCTAGAGCATTGAATAGTATTATTATTAGTAATAGTAAATTTTTTATGAAGGAACAGATAAACCCCATAACAAATGAGCACTTAAAGATGGTCATAAATGACAGGGAAAGGGCAGATATATGAAATAATTTTCTTTCTGTGGATGACAGAAAACCTGGTACAAAAGACACTAGAGAAACCTAATGTGATCAAATCACCAGGTCCAGATGGCTTACACCCATGAGTCCTTAGAGAACTCAGCTCATTTGTAGCCAAATTATGTTTTGTAATTTTTAAAGACACCTTAAAGTGGAGGTCCATCCTAAAAAAAAAAAAAAAGAAAAAAAAAAATAGCCAAAAAGACTACAGAAAATGAGAAAAATTATAAATATATTTTTTATACTTACTAGAAGTGGTTGTTACTAGGTAGATCTACTAATCTGCCACTTCCTTGTCGGCGGTGGTCTTCTTTCTTCTCCTCCTTGCACTGCCTCCTGGGAAATAGGGAGCGGTGTCTTCTGGGACCTTGTGTGTGTGTCCCAAGAGACATCCGCTCATTCACATAGCGCCGCACGACTCGTGCATGCGCATTGGGGAATCGGGCAGTGAAGCTGCAGCGCTTCACTTCCTGATTCCCTCACTGAGGATGGCGGTGGGGCAGCAGAGACTTTAACGATTGCTTGGCTTCACTGGCTGCCGACAGTGTTTGCGAATTTATTTTATTTTTTTAAGCCGGACCTCCGCTTTAATAATTAGAATGGTACCAACTAATTGGCGTAGAGCAAATGTGGTACTGATTTACAAAAAAGGATCAAGATGTAGCAAACTACACACCAATCTGCCTAACAATAATAATAAGCATAGAATCAATAGATTGGTAAGGGATTCTATTTAGGAATTTGTCTGAAATAAAGGTATCACAAGTGACAACAAGCATGGATTTATGAAATATTATTTGTCAGATCAACCATTTTATCTGGATTTTGCTAAAGCATTTTAAACTGTACATCATATTCACCATTTCTTAACAAATTAAACCACCAAGCTCCTCATTCACTCCCTTGTTATCTGTCGTCTTGACTAGTGTAATTCCCTTCTCATTGGCCTGCCTCTCCATATGCTATCTCTTCTTTAGTCTATCATGAATGCTGCTGCCAGACTTATCCACCTTACCAACTGCTTAGTGTCTGCCAACCCTTTCCTCCAATCCCTACACTGGCTCCCAATCGCCTCAGAAATGAAATTCAAAATACTAACCACAACATACAAAGCCATTCACAACTCTGCCCTGAGCTACATCACCAATCTTGTCTCTAAATATCACCCAAACCATCCTCTCCGCTCCTCTCAAGACCTCCTACTCTAAAGCTCTCCCGTCTCCTCCTACCATGCTCGTCTCCAGGATTTCTCCAGAGCCTCTCCCATCCTCTGGAACTTGCTACTTCAACCTTCCCGGCTATCCCCTACTCTTGCTACCTTCACGCGATCCCTGAAAATTCATCTCTTTAGGGAAGCCTATCACATCTCCAACTAATCTTTTACCACTTCCATCAGCTCATTCCTTAGTTACAACCTTTTGTACCACCTGCCCCACCCTATTAGATTGTAAGCGCTTCTGAGCATTGCGCTCTTAATCCTCTTGTATTTTATTGTATTATAACTGTATTGTCTCCCTTTATATTGTAAAGCGCTTACACTTGGGTGTAAACTTAGGTGCAGATATTTAGTTTTTTTGTTACAGATTAGAACACAGTGCATATGTGTTCACCTGTGTAAATGTTGCCATTGAAAACAATGTAGCTGTGTTCAGAGCAGTAAACATAAAACACTAGCACATTGTTTTTGTCCTGTGAATAAGGTTTTAGAGCAGTAAAACTGTGTAAGTCCCTCCTCCAGGAAGTCGTACTAGCAGAGAGTGTCAGCAACTTTTAGATGTTTCCTCAGGAAGCAGAAAATACAGAGCTATGGGAATTGTTTAGACATGCGCAGAACAAAAAAAATTGTTTCTATTTGTTATTTAAATATTTTAGTTTCTTTAAATTCACTAAATTCATTTTCGGAATTTATTTTGTTTATTTGTTTTTGAATTTGATTAGAATTCTATTTTAATTCAAATCCGCATTCACATTTTTTACTGGCGTTCAAATTCAATTTTACTCTCTTTGAAATTCAAATTTCAGAAGACGATAATAGTTTTTCTATTAAATTCTATTCTATTTTTTTTTCTGTTCAACTCTTTTTCTATTCTATTATATTCTCTTATTTTATATTCTGTTCTTTTCTTTTCTATTCTAATTTATTCTATATGAAATTTGAAAATTGGAAGACGGTTATACTCTTTCTATTTTATTCTATTGTAGTCTATTATTTTGTTTAGTCTATTGTTTTTTATTCTATTCTATTTTCTATTCTATTTTCAATTTTATTAATTTCTTTTCTAATTTATTCTATTCAAATTTGAATTTATTCTATTCGAAATTCGAATGATGATTATATTCTTTCTACTTTATTCTATTCCATTGAATTATATTCTATTGTTTTTTCTATTCTATTCTGTTTTATGATATCCTTTTTTATTCTACTCTGTTCAAATTTGAATTTAATCTTTTCAAAATTAGAATTTCAGAAAACGGTTATATTCTTTCTATTTTGCTCTGTTCTGGCCAGAAAAAGTATGTTTATTGTACAAACTAGCAAATACATATCATCAAGTGTACAACCAGCAAGTAAGGCATAACATATTAATACAGAGCAGAGTTATGTAAAAAAAAATAAGTAGCTTATGTTACTTTATTATTTTATTTTTATATTCTATTATTTTCTATTCTTTTATTTTGCATTTTATTATATTCTAATTTGAATGTATTCTATTTGAAATTTGAATTTCCGGAAACAATGATTTTTTATTCTATTGTATTGTTTTTTTTTCTATTTTATTGTATTTTCTATTGTATTCTTTTATTTTATTTTCTAAGCTATTCTATTCAAATTCATTCAATTTGAAGTTCACATTTTGGAAGATATTTTTTCTACTTTATTCTATTGCTTTTTTCTATTCTATTCTAGTCTTTTATTTTCTATTCTATTCTAATCTATTCTATTCTGTTCTGTTTTACACTATTATTTTCTAATCTATTCTTTAATTTTCTATTCCCTTTTTTTCTATTAAATTTTATTTTATATTCTAATATACTCCATTCTATTATTTTATATTCTATTACTTTATTTTATATTATATTAGATTATATTCTTTTATTTTATATTCTATTATGTTCTGTTGATTAGAATATCTGCCGAATTTGGTTTTGTTATTTCAGATTTGTTTAAATTCGTTACTATTGTAATTCTGAAATTCAGATACGGAGCAAGCTGCACACGTCTACAATTGTTAGAGAATAACAAATTACAAACACATACACATACATAGGCTGAACTGGATGGATCTGTGTCTATTTCAACCCTATAAACTATGGGCAAGATTCAGGTACATCTGCGCATTATTGGACCGGCGTAGCGCACCGCCTTTCCGTTAGACTTGCGCAATGTAGCCGCGCAATCACCCTATTCTCGTCGCTTTTACGCAGAAAATTGCGCATGCGTAACGTTATTTCAGAGGCGTAAGGCGGAGTAATACAAATTGGGAAGGACGTGGGCGTGTTACATTAAAATGAGCCGTGACCCCATGCAAATGAAGGGCCGGCCGGCTCGCGCATGCGCGCTTGAAGCAGACCATGTCAGCACCTCTGTGCGCATGCTCACAACTCGGGAATGGCGCAATCAGTGAAATTGGAAATGGAC
The DNA here is from genome assembly GCA_029574335.1 of Rana kukunoris. NCBI lineage: Eukaryota > Metazoa > Chordata > Amphibia > Anura > Ranidae > Rana > Rana kukunoris. The sequence goes on from CM056052.1 coordinate 168,860,623, forward strand.
TAGGGCAAATTTGAGAACTACGCAGACAGCATAAATAGACAGAGACAAACGCACTTCCATTGCAAAAGTACATCCCTTTGTTTCCCTTCCCATATAGCTAAGTGCTTTTGTTCGTTGTTAGTTGCGTTGTGATTTGTATTTGTCAGATTTGTGTACTGTGTGATCTAGTGTTTGTTAGAAGATATTTGAAAGTGATTTTTGCTAAGTGTTTGTGAGACTTTTTGTTTGATAGTTTTCTGTTTGTTTGTTTTCTTGCTTGATTGTTCCTGTTTGTTTTTGTGACTGCTTTTTGCTGAGTGTTTGTGAGACTTTTTGTTTGATAGTTTTCTGTTTGTTGGTTTTCTTGCTTGATTGGTCGTGCTTGTTTTTGTGAGTGATTTTTGTTGACTGGGAGTGATTTTTGGTCAGAGTATGACAGAGAGGAAGAGGAAATGAAATTTTTCTTTGAGGGAGAAACAAATTCTTGCCCGGGCCATTTCCGACTATGGGCGTTTCCTCCATGGCCCGGACAGTGCCAACACCACCCCGGCCAGGAGGAGAGAGATTTTGGACATGATCACTGACCAGGTGAATGCATCGGGGGGGGGGGAGACACGGAACCGGTCTGGGATTGAGAAAAAGATAAATGACATCCGGCGTCTGGTCAAAAAGAAGCTGGCCAAAATGCTTGCCCATGCCAGGGCCACAGGAGGGGGCCCACCATGCCCTGTTAGGCTGACAGCGGAGGAGCGTGCGGTGGCCCAGACCTTTCATCGGCAAGAAGTGGAGGGCCTGCCCGGCTATGACTCAAGTCATGAAGGCGTGATGCCAGGTAAGGTTTTTTTTTCTATCAGGTGTGTAGCATGTGTGGGGGAGGGGGTGAAAGGGAGTATGTGGCAAGTGTGTGGATCCTCCAACCTGTGAATGTTTTGTGTCATCCACAGATGTGCAGGAGGGTGCTGGGCCATCTGGCCTGACCGCACCATCCCCAGGACAGCAACCTAATGAGGCCCCCCCGACAAGGCCGGAGTCCGCGTAGGAGGTTGAAGAGGAGGAGGAGGAGGTTGAGGAGGAGGAGGAGTCCATGTCAGGCACTGGACTATTGTTTTTGGATGACTCTTCCCCTCTGGCTGGCAGCAGCCAGCACTCCCTAAGGGGGAGCCCCCCCCTCCTCCCCCAACATGGCTCCCCTCCCAAGGGGCTCCCCTTCTCCCCGGCCACAAGCATCAGCTGGAGGCAGGAAGGCGACCCAGAAGACCAGGGGGTGGCCGATCTCCTGCCCGCCACTCTGAGAAGGGACCAGTTCCTCCAGACCCGCCATCTGGGACAGGTCAGCCAGACATAGGTGTGGATGGAGGAGAGCCTGTCCTCCATCAAGGATACGCTTGGGAACCTGGACTGCCACTCCCGGGCTTTCAGAAACTGCCTTAACGACCTGCAGACTACATCAGAAGGCGTTGGGCAGGATGTGAGGGCCCTTACCCAGGCTATCCAGGCCAACAAGGCAACACTAGGTGCTGCCCTGGACAGAATAGCCGTGGCCTTGGAGGGCAGGCCGCCAGGTGGGCAGAGACCAGGGGCTACTCCTCCTTCCCCGGTTTACCCCCCCTCCCCATGAGTCTCCCCTGAGGAGCCGGGGCCACGGCCGGGGGCGCCCCAGGCGTGGCTCACTTCAAGGGCACTAATTTGTTTTTCCCCTTTTTTTGGGCCTTTTTTTTTTCCTGGAAATTTTTTGATTTTGCTGGTAATTTTTTATTTTTTTTGGGTTGTGAATGCTGTTTGAATGTGGGGGTGACATTCCTGCCGGAAAAGGGGTGTCACCCTCAATTTTGGTGGAGAAGGGTTCCCCAGGACCAGGGAGAAGTGATCCCCAGGTCCGTGTGAATGGTGTATGAATGTACAGTGACATAATTGGAGCCGTGGCGTGGCGTTGCTGCTCACAAGTCCTGCATGGTGGACTGGTGCCAATCCAATTTGATGAGGATGTGGGGTGTGTGTGCTAGGGACCACAGTGGTGTGCATGCATGCATTCTCATTGTGCCATGATTAATGTGTGTGTTTAACGTGCAAAGATGCCCAATGTGAGCTGTCTCCTGGCTGCTCTTCCCTCAGAAGACGGGGTATCCTCGGTTAGGGGGGGATTGTCTGGTTCAGGGGTCAGGTCATCACGTAGGTCAATCTGCAGGCCCTTTCTCACTGCGAAGTTGTGCAGCAGGCAACAGGCACCGATGATATGGCACACAAAGTTTGGGGAATACAACAGGGTACCCCCAGACTTATCCAGGCATCGGAAACGTGACTTCAGGAGGCCAAGGGTGCGCTCCCCCACTGCACGTGTTTGGGTGTGGGCTTCATTGTATCTTTCCTCTCCTGGGGTTTGGGGGTTCCGGATAGGAGTCATGAGATGGGGTCCCAGTGGATATGCAGAGTCACCTGTAAGGGAAAAGACAGGAGGATGTTAGTCATGCATGTGCTCGTTGTGATGTGTGCATCATGGGGGGGGACAGTCATGCCTGCCACCCATGTCACTCACCAACCAGCCAGGTGTCCCCATACATGTTCTGATCGAATTCCATTCGGATGGGGCTTTGATTGTAGATGTAGCTGTCATGGCAGGACCCTGGGTGTTTGGCACGGACGTGCCATATGAGGCCTTGGGCATCGACTATCACCTGTACGTTGATGGAATGCCAATGCTTCCGATTGCGGTACATGTGCTCTGTCTCCTGGGGGGGCTGGAGTGCCACATGTGTGCAATCAATGGCCCCCACGGTGCGTAGGAATCTGGCAATTCTGTAGAAATCTGTCATTGCCTTCAGCCGCAGGTCCTCAGTGGTGGGTTTGATGATTTGGTTGGCCATGCGTCTGCGGATTGCAGGGACAACCTGGTGCACACATCTGCTCATGGAGGATTGTGACATCCCAGCCACCACTCCACTTGTACGCTGAAAAGAGCCACTGGCAAGGAAATGGAGTGTTGCCAGGACCTTGACCAGTGGCTGCACTGCATGTGAGCAATGTGTTGGGCTGGTGATGTCCTCCTGCAAGGTTGTGGTTAATTCCAGGATGGCATGAGGGCTGAATCTGAAGATGCGATACACCTCACAATCACTCATGCCAAACAGGTCTATGCGTGTGCGGTATATCCTCTCCCGTGCCATCCTCCGTGCCCTCCTCCTTCTTTGCTCATCTAAAGTCAGTAGTATAGCTATGCGCGACGATGCCCCTGGCATGTTGGCATACAGATTGTTGTGCAACACGTGTGACTGCTCAGCTCCTCACTAACAGTGTTGCTTTATCTGACATGTAGACGATTTTTCTCATTTTAGACCAGTTTTTATATGGTCTAATTTTAGACAGGACTTTTTGCTGTTGCGCACACCGCGTAGCCTGCGCTGCACCAACGTTCTTTTGTGGATCCCTCATTAGCATATTTGACTAGCAAATCAATGGTGTGTCTAGCGCAGTTTTGCGCGGACGGATGCGCCTGTCTAACGAAATTACGCTGGACAAAAAAAAGTAGATTTCTTGCGTATCTCGTTCTGGGAATGCCGTGCATCGAAACGCACGCGCACATTTAGACTTACGCCGCGCATCTCCTGTTACGCAGGCGTAATCGCTCTGTGAATCTGGCCCTATGTTACTAATATGTAGCCATGTACCAAAGCAAAGTTTGATAACATTTATTTTATTCTTAAATTTGTAGTGAGTAAGTCCTAAAGATAAAACCTTTTTGTGGTCTTTGCATCTGTGTGGCAACAGAGCAATATATCCCACACGAATGGGACTGTGCTGTAGGAAGAGGTAACTGAGATCTTCTGTAAATGTTCTCCTCCTATAGAAATTGCTTTCACAAAAGATGCATAAAAGTATATAGTGTAATACCACTGGGGTTGATTTACTAAAACTGGAGAGTGCAAAAATCTAGTGCAGCTCTGCAATGATCAGCATTTAGGTTTTATTGTCAAAGCTTAATTGAACAAGCTAAAGTTAGAACTTAAAGTTCATGGACTACACACAAGTGCTAATTTAATGATTTTATTTGCTTGTTTTGTGACCAAATCCATTTCAGGTTTAATTTGTACATGTATAATTTATTTTAAGGTTTGACTCAAAAGATCTGCAGCTCTTATCTCAGCGATAGCATGTATTCTTTCATTTTATCAAGTACATTTCCAGTTTCTATCTGCTATGCATTTATGCATTATTTTTATTTAATACCATAGCGAAATATTGTTTTTTCTTTTAAAATATGGCAATGTAAATAATTCACTGCATCATATCATATAAATAATGTAATTCAGAGCATATGACAATCTGCAACATGTAAATAGCTGATTATGATGACCATGTGTGTCACTGTAGCGAGTCAATTCATAAATAAATGATGTGCTGTCATCTCCACCATATGATTAGCATGTGAATTAGTGAACCAGCGTAAGTTATCTAAGCGTTGTTCTCTAGCTAGCCAGCGTTAATTAGGCATAATCATAGCACCTGAACATAGAGCCCAGTGAGCATTATAAAGTGTAGCATAGGATACATTACTATATATATATATTGTACAGGATGCCAGGGATGGGTTCTGGGTGTCCCATTTGTCTGGGTTGTGGTCCGTTTAAGGGAGCACAAACAGCAGAATGAAGTACTCGGGGTATCTAACCTATGCAGAGTAAGAGGTTCCAGGGTGACTGACTTGACCTGCAATTTCCCCAAGATTGTTAAGTCCTTATATGGAATACAGAATTCGGAGGCTAGGAAAGATTTTACGTGGAAAAGAGCCTCCAACCCTGATTATAGGGATTTTGATCCTGAAATGGTAACCCTTGCTGTGGAAGAGTGGTGATAAAGCCAGGAAGCAGTCACCAAGTGTCGTGTGAAGTGTAGTGTAGAACAGCACAAAGCTGTAAGACAACTATAGGCGACTGATTAGCTGAGATCCTACTAGACTATTTCAACCTTTATGGAAACCTGGAACAGATGGGGATTTAGAAACCCTGCTAAGAGATGGGTGTTACTGGCAGTAAGCCATAGTTTGTTTTTGTATACTAAAGGCTTTGGACTGTTTTAGGCAGCATATGCTGAGGATAAGCCATTTTGTTTTGCCAGTTTATTGAAAGTAAAACGGAAAATTGTATACTCACCTTTCCGTAATTTTCCTTTCCTGACGCATCTTCATGGCAGCACACACTGGGTTGTGACTCCGCCCCCACAACCTGACAGGATTGATTAGCTATAAATTTGAAGGGGAGATGCCCTGCACCATTCTCTGTATATATCATCATTAAACAGTAGGGTGGGCATCTGTGTGCTGCCATGAAGATGCGTCAGGAAAGGAAAATTACGGAAAGGTGAGTATACAATTTTCCGTTTTCCTGACGCATTCATGGCAGCACACACTGGGAAATAACTCGCCAGTTGGGAGGGTGCAAGAAAACAGTAATATTTATTCTTTATAGCGCTGAGGAATTGGCTCTAACAACAGATCTGCCAAAGTCGGCAGTAGCTAAGTGAGCAGAAGTCCGTAGTGAGAAATGAAGGTGTGCCGAGAAGACCAGGTTGCTGCTCTGCATATATTCTCCATGGAAATCCTGCAATATGCTGCACATGAGGTATCCACTACCCTTGTCAAATGAGCCGTGATGCCCTCAGGAGCTCTCAGGAGCTGTAAGTTGCTAGATGGAATACGCCTCTTCGATAGCTTTAAGTAACCAGGAGGCGATGGTACGAGAGGTAGCTGCTTGGCCTCGTCTGCTCCCATGTGGGATAATCGAGCGAGAATCCGACTTCCTCCTCAGGTGAGATGTAGCTGCGAGGTAACTGGAGATGGTTGACTTGACATCCAAGGCATGGGGCTCGCCCCTCTCATTAGTGGAAGACGGAAGGACGATGACCTGGTTATAATGAAAGGAGGAAGCTACCTTTGGTCTAAATCAGTCTAGAGGTTTCAGTACCACTCTGTTAGGGAAGAGCACTAAATAGGGTTCCGTAGCCATAGTGCTTGAATCTCCGACATCCTTTTAGCTGAGGTGACAGCAATTAGGAAAGCCAGCGTCAGAGTAAGGTTCCACAGTGAGACCAAGTTAAACTAAACAAACAAACAAAATGGGTGGATTGGAAAAGGCCTCAAAAACTATTGAGAGATCCCATGTTGGAAAAACTGGCTTCCTAGGTGGTCCGATCTTCATGCAGGCCCTCAGAAATTGAGTGACCAGAGGGTTAAGAGCCCGTCTAGTAACAGTCTTGGCAGAAAGAGCGGATACTTGCACCTTCAGGGTATCCGAGCTCAGGCCCTTGTTAAGCCAGACTGACAGAAAATTCAAGAATTTGAGATGGTTCTGGCGAGATAGGATTCCAATCTCTTAGTTGTGACATTGAAACTAACCTCTCCCAGATTCTAATGTAGGTGGTATTAGAGGAGCTTTTTCTCTAGCTGCATTAGGGTCGATATTACTTCCTGGGAGCATCCTTGTTCCCTTAACCTAATCCTCTCAACTTCCATGCTGCCAGATGCAGCTTCTGTGGGCTGGATGGAAGAATTGTCCTTGATATAGGAGATCCCTGGTTATTGGTAGCTGAATTGGAGGCTACGTACTGGGTTGTACCAGGGTCGTAAACCGTGGCCTCCTCGGCCAGAACGGTATTACTTCTATAACCGTGGCTGAGGATTTCCTCAGCCGGGACAGGAATCTTGCAATCAGGAGTGTGAGGGAAAAATGTACCCCAGCTCGAAGTTCCATGGGTGGGCTAGGCAGTCTGTTCCTTCGGCTGATGGAAAGGGGGCTCCGGACAGGAACCTCTGACATTTGGTGTATGTTGGCGTAGCTGCTAGGTCGACCTCTGGTACTCCTCAGGTCTTCGTAAGAAGGGAGAATGCGTGGTGGTTCAGGGACCATTCGTTGTTCGACAGTGTATCTCGGGTTAGATAGTCAGCCAACAAATGTTGTGCTGCTGTGACATACACTGCCCTGAGATCTGACAGGTGGACTTGGGCCCATTCCAATATGGGGTGAACTTCCTCCAGATGCGCGAGACTCCTGGTCCCTCCTTGTTTCTGGATGTATGACACTGCCACCTTGTTGTCCATTCGGAGAAGGACATTCTTTCCTTTCAGAAGAGGAGCAAAGGTCATGAGAGCCTGGAAGGCTGCTCTGAGTTCTAATACATTTGACACCATGCCCTGAGCTTGAAAGTGCCACTGGCCTTGGGCTGCTTGGTCCCGATAATGTGTTCCCCACCCCCTCTGGCTGGCATCCGATGTTACTACTTCTGGGGGAACTATCGGTCTGAGTTTCCTGAGGTTGAATGGGTGCGTCCACCACCATAGTGTTTTACCCAGCTGTTCCACTGTCTGAGAAAAGAATTCTGTAGAACTTGCATGTGCCACTGGGACCACTGTACCATGGTATGATCGCAGACATGGACCCCAGGATATTGAGGTAGGCTTCTGGCAGGTAGGTGTCTGGATGATAACAGGTTCTGCATCTTCTGGACTAAGGGTTTCAGCTGCTCCTGAGGGAGTTGTACACGTTCCAGCCTGGTATCCAACTCTGCCCCTAGAAACACCATGACTTGCGTGGGCTGGAGACTGCTCTTTTTACAGTTGACTAGCCACCCGGAGTCTTGCTGGGTCATGAGCAATAACACTGGTGATGAGTTAAAGGTTTCCTGATTCCCTGCCAGGAGCAATATGTCGTCCAGATAATGATGGACTCGCATCCCCTTTTCTCTGAGAAGTGCGATCAGGGGTAGGAACTTTGGTGAATGTCCTGGGTGCTGAGTAGATGCCGAATGGAAGGCATCGGAATTGCAAATGACACTGACTGATTGAGAACCGAAGAAACTTTTGGAAGGTGGAATAGATCGGGACATTAAGGTATGCGTCCAATAAATCCACCGATAACATCCAGTCTCCAGTTCACCGCCAAAAGGATGGAGTGAAGGCTTTCCATTATATATTCTATTTAGATCCTCTTGTTGAGCCTCTTTAGGTCTAGGGCTGGGCGCAAGTCCCCCGTTTTCTTTCACACCAAAAATAAAGGGGAATAGAACCCCCTCCCCTTTTGGTGCGACGGTACCTCTACGATTGCAGAAGTAGCTTTCTTCTGTCTGGGGAAGACGGTATCTTGGTAGGCTGAAATATATTTTCTGTCAGTGTGCCCATGAATTTCCATTTGTGTCCAATCTTGAAAGTGGATAATGTCCATGGATCTGATAAGTGACTTGACCATATTTGAGCAAAGTTCTTGAGCCTGGCGCTCACCTGAGCTGGGTGGGCGGGCGAATCCTCAAAAGGATTTCTGTTGGTCCCCAGCCGTGATGGCCTTGCGGAGATGGCTGGATCCAGATTTGCGCCAAATAGGGTTGAGCCGTCATATGAGATTTTGCACAAATTCGATACTGATGCCGCATCAGCTATTTAGGGCTTCAGCCATAAAGCCCTTCTGGCCATAACCAAGGCTAGCATAGACCTTGCTGAGGATCTAATGTCAACTGAAGCTCCGGCCATGAAGCTGCCTGCTAATTTAATCTCCTGTAGGGAGAACATTATTTTCTCCTGGACCATAGCATCTAGGAGGGAGTTCTCAATGTTAGCCGTCAATGCAGAGATGGCTTTTGGCTACTGCGGCAGTGGTGTTAGCCGGTCTACAAGCACCTCCTGCCATGGAGTAAGCTTTTTAAAACAGGATCTATTTTGCGATCAAGTACATCCGGAAGGTAACTGCGTCTGCGCTTGGCAGGGTAACGTGTCCTTTATCCGATCTCTCCCACTCATCTTTTTTGAGGTCCACCAGTTCCTTTATGAAGGGAAACGATTCAGGATCCCTCTTCAGTTCTGGAAAATACTTCTGAACCTTCTGCGGTTGTATCTCACCTTCCTCCCAGCCAATTGCTTCTTCGACTAAGTGGAGCAATCGGTTAGACTAAGCAGAAGTGGAACCCTGACGCTGATGTGCGTTCTTCATTTTCAGAGAGGGTTTCTGAAGCTTGTATGTAGTGACAGGCTACCGGTGAAGTGCTTGGGGTAGGATCGTTTATCGGCGGAGCCGTAGTTCCCAAAATTTACCCTCGTGCGACTCTGTCGCTACTCTGGCATCTGGCTCCTTCTCCTTGGTTGCTTCATTGAAGCAAGAACGGCAAGCCAATTTTCCTGGCAATGCTGGAGCCCCGCATACCCAGCAAGTGTTTGCTGCGGGATGGGTATGGTAGTTCCGATCATGGTGAGACGATGGTGATCGTCTGCGGTGAGACCGACTATAAAGGGATCAGCTATGACGCGAGCGGCTACGTCTTGAGCGATGATAGCAGTAGGGTGATCTTGAGTGACTTCTGCGTGACCTTCTGCCACTGGATGCATGACTTGATCTCCCTCTATGCCGCGAGCTTGCGTCTCTTGACCTGGTAGGGCTGCCAAAGAATGCAGCGTTGGTGGTCAGGCTCTCTTTTTTTGTCTCTTCTCTATACCTACCTTTTTCGGATGGCCTCTATACCTAGCTGATGGTGGTCTGCGAGGGCAGTGGTCTCCATGAAGGGTGCAGAGGATACAGTCTTGAGGACAGTCTAGAGAAGATGAAACAGTACTACTAAAATAGGGCAGAAATAAAAGGAGCACTATAGAAAAAAAGAGCCAAAGAATCCTGCCAGGGAGAAAAAACCTGTATTTAAATGTAATCAATCTCTGCAGAGCAGCCGCCTGTAACCCTATAGCAGAGTGTGCTGTGTTTTTAAATTTGCCGCTGCTATCGTGGTGCTGAAGACACGCACGCGCATGCGCAGAAGCGGTCCGATCGTTCCGGCGCCATCTTGGGTGAGGGCAGAGGGAGCTGCCGGCGTCATCACCTTGTTGCACGCATGCACAGATCGACGGACAGGAGCGACGGTGCACACACACAGAGAAAAGTAAAACACTCAGAAAAGATCATAGTTTTGGTCTAAAATAGTAAGGAGGAAATATAGGTACAATGTGGACCATAATGGACCAAAAGACATAGAAGTGGAGACCAATGCAAACATTTTAAGCTTCTTTAAAGGCTATCAGATTGCCAGTGCTTGCTGTTTGCAAAATAGTAAGGAGGAAATAGGTACAATGTGGACCATAATGAGCCAATAGACATAGAAGTGGAGACCAATGCAAAAATGTAAGTTTCTTTAAAGCTTATTGTCACATTGCCAGTACTTGCTGTTTGCAAAATAGTAAGGAGGAAATATAGGTACAATGTGGACTATAATGAGCCAATAGACATAAAAGTGGAGACCACTGCAAACATGTAAGCTTCTTTAAAGCTTGTCACATTGCCAGTACTTGCTGTTTGTACCTATATTTCCTCCTTACTATTTTGCAAACAGCAAGTACTGGCAATGTGACAAGCTTTAAAGAAGCTTACATGTTTGCAGTGGTCTCCACTTTTATGTCTATTGGCTCATTATGGTCCACATTGTACCTATATTTCCTCCTTACTATTTTGCAATGTGGACCATAATGAGCCATTAGACATAAAAGTGGAGACCCCTGCAAGCATGAAAGCTTCTTTAAAGCTTGTCACATTGCCAGTACTTGTTGCTTGCAAAATAGTAATATATAGGTACAATGTGGAGCAAAGAGACATAGAAGTGGAGACCACTGCAAAAAATGTAAGCTTCTTTAAAGCTTGACACATTGCCAGTACTTGCTGTTTGCGCCCCTGAGACCACCAGAACGGGGTTCCCTCCATAGAAGCTCCTTTAGAGACTGTACAGGAGGGACTTCCAAACAGGAGAGGCTGAACCTGCTGGGGCGATTTGCAGTAAGAGGCATGCTTGCTTGTTCATCCAATCTGTCAGGTGAGGATAAAAAAGGAGAATGGTGCAGGGCGTCTCCCCTTCAAATTTATAGCTAATCAATCCTGTCAGGTTGTGGGGGCGCAGTCACAACCCAGTGTGTGCTGCCATGAATGCGTCAGGAAAGACAGTTTTGCATTTACAAAGTTGGCTGGCTGATGATCCCAGATCAGCTGCAGGAAGTCAACAGGAATACTGGTGATCACTCCTGTGCCCTCTGCTTAGGGCACAGCTTTCAGAGCTTAGGCCTTTTTTAAAGAAGACCTTCACGCCGAAAAACAGTGTGGGTGTACCTGACTCCAGCCCCTTTATCTACCACAATTGGATATTTATATATATATTAAGGGCTTTATTATGTTTTGGTGCTGCACTTTCTCCTTTCTCCTTTCTCGCCTGGGCGAGAATGATGTGCACAAATTTGCTGAAGGTATCTTCACACTCACAATTTACATGCATGTACGGTGTACTGCATGTATGGTGTAGGGCTCTGCCTGAAAGCTGGGCAGAACCCTTTGGCATCGAAAAAGGCGGTACCCGTGGAGGGGAAAATAAACAATCAAGGGGACTGAAATTCCTCTTTAACCACTTGACCTCCGCAAGATTTACCCCCTTCTTGACCATATGGGACTGCGTTATTTTAACTGACAATTGTGTAGTCGTAGTGCACTGTACTCAAATAAAATGTATGCTATTTTTAGTTTCTGCTCTAAAACACATTCTATAAAAATGTAAAACATCTAATTTATTCATCAATTTGACCCAGTATGTATTCTGCTACATATTTTTAATAAAACAAAAACCCAATAAGCGTATATTGATGGGTTTAGGCAAAATTTATAGTGTCTACAAACTATGGGATTTTTTTTTACTGGTAATGGTGGCAATTAGCGACTTATAGAGGCACTGCAAAATTGCTGCAGACAATTCAGACAACTAACTGTCCCTTTTTTGGGGACCAGTGACATTATTACAGTGATCAGTGCTAAAGATATGCACTGTCACTTTACCAATGACACTGGCAGGGAAGGGGTTAACCTCAGGGGGTGATCAAAGGGGTAACTATGTGCCTAGCTAGTGTGTCAGTGTATTGAGGGAGGTGCTTTTACTAGTAGAAGGCATAAATCTGTTTCTGCTTTACAGAAACACAGGATCCATGCCGTCTGAACTGATAGAACAACAATCTGCCTTGTTTAAATAGGCAGACTGCCATTCTGTCAGTGTACCGAACGATCAGCAGGTACCAGGGGACATTGGGTCCATGGGACCCACTGTGTAAAATCACATCGGCACTCGATACCCGGAAGTACAGAACCATATATATATATATAGAGAGAGAGAGAGACAGAGAGAGAGAGAGAGGGAGAGAGAGAGAGAGAGAGAGAGAGAGAAAGAGAGCAGTAAATCTGCTTTGGGGCGGTCGGGAAGTGGTTAAAGCGTTAAAAAAACAAAAAGTGAACCTCCACTTTTCGGAACCCCCCCCCCTCCGGTGTCACATTTGGCATTTTTCCCGGGGGGGAGGGGGTGCAGATACCTGTATAATACAAGTATTTACACCCACTTCTGGGAATAGACTCCCGTGGGAGTCACTCCCCCCCAGTTGTCTTCTGGGAAACACACTGGTCCCAGGAGACAGCGTATTCGCAGTAGGGAACCGGGCGGTGAAGCCACAACGCTTCACTTCCTGATTCCCTCAACAAGGATGGTGGCGGGGCAGCCGAGAGACGAGCAATTTTTTGGCTTTGGCTGCCGACATCGCAGGCACACTGGACGGGTAAGTGTCCATTTATTAAAAGTCAGCAGCTGCAGTATTTGTAGCTGCTGCTTTTAATATATTTTTTTTTCATGGGACCTCCACTTTAAGTTACACATTTCTATGCCCTAGCCTATAACTCGATGGTAAAGAAGCAACAACAATCTCTCTCTCCTCCTGTCAGCATGTAATTTATTAAGGCTGAAATCAAGTCCAATTAATTTATTTATACTGCATTTATTTCAAATCCATTTAAGTTTTGTAAACTATATTCAATAGTGTTGCTCACGAATATTCGCATTGCGAATATTCGCTACGAATATTGCATATTCGAGTATTCGCGAATAACTCGAATATCGCGGCGAATATTCGCTATTTCGAATATTTTTTCAAATTTCGCAATCAATTTCGCAATCAATTTCGCATTCACACTAGCGAAATTTCGCATTAGCGAAATTTCGCATTTTTTTTTTTTAAATATAGCGAATATTCGTAAATATCGAATATTCGTGATATTTTATAAAAAAATAAATATTGCGAAATTTCGCCAATGCGAAATTTCACCAATGCGAAATTTCGCTAATGAGAAATTTCGCTATTTTTTTTTTTTAAATATAGCGAATATTCGTAAATATCGAATATTCGTGATATTTTATCCCAAAAAAATTGCGAAATTTCGCAATTTTTTTTTTTTTATAAAATATCACGAATATTCGATATTAACGAATATTCGCGAATATTCTTTGAAATATTCGCGAAATATCGCAAAATCGAATATGGCGTATTCCGCTCATCACTAATATTCAACACTTTTTTAAATAAAAGCCTAAATCCCTGTACTACTCCTGTGTAATTCTGCACTACACACTAGGCTGTCACATTGTTATACTTTTGAATTTGTACAAGGAGTGTAAAGCCTTTATTAAATTAGTCTTATGTCAAGATAGCTGACAGCAGATGAACTGGATCATCGTGAACTTATTTCGTACATCTGGATTTGTTGATTTGAAAAATTAGTACATTGTTTTTTTCACTCAATGTCTAAAATCCCCTCCAGGTTTTAATAGTACTGCTTAGAACTGACTGCTGGCATTTTTATACAATCATTTCAACTGTCAGTTCAGGTCTGCTCTTCCCGTGTTTTGACTGGAATTGGCAGCCTAGACATCATGCAAAAATAAAAAATCAATACTGTGGAAATTGTCTGTTCCGTTAAATTAACTCTGCCTGTTTTTCTCTGCCTGACCTGATTTCTAAAGGACCTCTAGCAATGAAATGAAGCATTTTGAGGGAGAAACTTAGAGAGTTGTAAATTACGTCCAAATATATTTGCATGAAACAGATGAAAGAATGCACACAAAGAATGTGCTCTCTCGCTTGTAGTCACTCAGAAGATAAATTCAAGAGGAAAATACTATTCTAGACAATGTGACATTGAACAGTGATGTCATCATATCAAGACAGTACAACTGATGAGGACACTCTCTTTTCAGCTAGTGAGATTTTGCTTATGTAAGAAAGAAAAGACTATAGTGACTGGGGTATAATCCAAATCACTTAACGAGGTGAGGTACCACCAATTATTATAACTGTCTGGAGGCTTGGAAGTCCATAATTGTGCTGTCATATGATAATACCATCATTATGCAAAATTACACAGTCACGCCAAGAGGAGGCCTAAGGCATCCAAATGTTTAGTTATATCTCTGATGGATAGCAATCTACTTTTCAACAACTGATCATGCTTAGAAATATCTGTTAATAAGTTTTTAGGGGCACCGTCATGGGAGATTAATGGAGAATGCCATTACTGAACTCTTTTTTGTGAATGCTAGTTCCTTGCCTGTCATTATGATGCTTTGTCTTTAAATTTAAAGTTTAATAATGAGTTTGCCTTCCCTCTTTCCTCCCCCTTTCTAATTAATATGTTGATGAAATTAATAAGAAAACCCATTCTGTTTTCATTATGCAGCATATTTTTGACCCGATAACAACATCACTAGGCCCTTTTACTTTTCTATGCAATTAAGACAGATTTTGGCTGGTGGGAGGTGCCAGAAGGGTGCTATATATAGATTCCTGAAAAGAGGAGGTTGTGTTAAAGCCTGCATGTGATGCTGAGCTTCCAGGATTAAAAGAACTGAAATCCAATTCATGGGGCAGACCATGGACAATAAGGTTGTGGAAGGAAGGCTTAGGTTGATGCTGGATATACTCCAACCAGAAATTAAGGCAGGTTGTCTCTGACTTGCTGCAGCTTCTAAAGCACAAATAGAAAATCTCACAGTGTGCAGAGGAATTAAATTAAGGCCGCGTACACACGACTAAACAAATCCGATGAAAACGGTCGGACAGACCGTTTTCATCGGATATGTCTGCTGGGCTATTTTGGTTTGATCAGTGTACACACGATCAAACCAAAATCCCCGCGGACAGACAGCGCGGTGATGTGGCGGTGACATTGAGGCCACCACGTCACCACTCCAGGAAGTAAAATACTTCCACACATGCGTCGAATCCATTCGGCACATGTGGGAGATTTTTGTCCGCTGGTTAGGCGTACTAACCAGCGGACATGTCGGACGGACGGGTTTCCAGCAGACAAGTTTTAAAGCATGCTTTAAAATTTGTTTGCTGGAAAAACCTGTCTGCCCGCTCGTACACACAATCGGATTTGTCTGCTGAAACGGTCCGTCAGACCGGTTTCAGCAGATAAATTAGATCGTGTGTATGCGGCCTCAGAGATTTCAGTAAAGGAGAGATGCCTGTACAATTGTACAAGACTGAAGAGATGGCAGAAGATCAGCTTTTAGGCTGCCTGAGTCACTGACCCTGAACAAGTATAGAGAGAGTTTCTGAAACTTTTCAGCAATTTTTTTTACAGAATGCTTGTCCCATGACTGACCGAAGTCAAACACTGTTAGCATCTAGCAGGTTTAGAAGCAAGCCTGCAATGGCAGCCCCCATAATTTTCTCATGACAGAGCCATTTTTATTTTAGCAATGTGACTTAATCATAGCAAGGCACGACCATAGCCCAACCTAGGGCTACCATCTGTCATTCTCTATGACTAGTGAAGAAACGTTTGTCTGGATCTGGCCTCAGACACTGACCAGGGTAGACATTGTAATTTTGATAGAAAGGCACCCTTGTCATGAGAAAAAAAAAGTAAAACGCTATTTGCTAAATATGTAGAGTGGCACACAATTCGTTTTTTCGAGACATTGTAGCCTCTTTCATAAAATTTTCTCTTTTTCTGTCTGGTTGGAAAAAGTTAGACATCCGGACTCACACTTTATCATGAAACCAGAATCTAGACAATCTGCTACAAGGCCAAAAGAGGAGAGGCACAACTGAAATTGTTGATTGTGCAATAAAATACCCTTAATGTCAATTAGGGATGAGCAGAACACCACTGGGTTCGGTTCGCACCAGAACCTGCGAACAGACCAAAAGTTTGTGTGAACTTTAGAACCCTGTTAAAGTCTATGGGACTCAAACGTTTGAAATCTAAAGTACGAATTTTAAAGGCTAATATGCAAGTTATTGTCCTAAAAAGTGTTTGGGGACCTGGGTCCTGCCCCAGGGGACATGTATCAATGCATTTTCAGGAGCAGTGATTTTAATAATGCTTAAAGTGAAATAATAAAATTGAAATATTTCTTTAAATTTCGTACCTAGGGGGGTGTATAGTATGCCTGTAAAGTGGCGCTTGTTTTCTGTGCTTAGAACTGTCCCTGCACAAAATGTAATTTCTGAAGGAAAAAAGTCATTTAAAATCACTCGTGGCTATAATGAATTAGATATTTGGGGGAACCCTGCGTCAAATAAAAAAAAATGATGTGGGGTATCCCCCAAATATCCATTCCAGACCCTTCAGGTCTGGTATGGATTTTAAGGGGAACTCCACCCCAAATTAAAAAAAAAATGCTGTGGACCCCCACACATTTTTTTTTATGAATGACTTTTCTCTTTATTGCCGGGAGCCCACAATTCATTATAGCCACGAGTGATTTTAAATTACTTTTTTTCCTTCAGAAATGACACTTTGTGCAGGGACAGTTCTAAGCATGGGAATCAAGCGCTACTTTACAGGCATACTATACACCCCCCCTAGGTACGAAATTTAAAGGAATATTTCACTTTTATTGTTTCACTTAAAGGAATTATTAAAATCACTGCTGCCAAAAAACTGCATTTTTTAAAACTTTTTTTGCATTGATACATGTCCCCTGGGGCAGGATCCAGGTCCCAAACACTTTTTATTACAATAACTTGCATATTAGCCTTTAACATTAGCACTTTAGATTTCAAACTTTCGAGTCCCATAGACTTTACCAGGGTTCTAAAGTTCACACGAACTTGCCGCGAACACCCCAAATAGTTCGCTGTTCGGCGAACAGGCAATGTTCGAGTCGAACATGAGTTCTACTCGAACTCAAAGCTCATCCCTAATGTCAATATGGATTGGGTGCTGACCAATCACAAGTGCAATGGTCTGTCCCAGGTCTGTCAATCGGTTAAACACTCCAACCTTAAGCCCAGGTTCACACTGGGTTGTGGGAGTGAAGCCGTGCGAGTTCAGCTGAACTCGCACGGCTTCACTTCCGTCCGGCAGTCTCGATTTCGACCGCGATTTCAGAGACATCTGTGCAGGTTTCTGCACAGATGTCAATGTAAATCGCTGCCCCAAATCGCAAAAAGTAGTACAGGAACTACTTTTTGAAATCGGTGCAGCGGCGCAGATGCGGAATCGCACCGATTAGGACTCTGCCATTGCCAACAATTGCCGGCAAATGCCGCCGATTTGAGATGCGATTTCACATGTCAAATCGCATCTTAAATCGTACCCAGTGTGAACCAGGGCTTAAATCTCAATTTCATTGATGATTAGTGGCACTTTAATTCCACCCCCCAAAAAAAAACAATTATTGGTGGACAGTGTCACTTTAACCCCAACACCCTAGTGCAGTGATGGTGAACCTTGGTACCTCAGATGTTTTAGAACTGCATTTTCCATGATGCTTAACTACACTGCAGAGTGCATGCGCATCATGTGAAATGTAGTTCCAAAACACCCGTGGTGCCAAAGTTTGCCATCACTGCCCTAGTGTGTAACCTGCATTCATATTTTTAGTCCCCATGTGCATTATGTTACATTTAATAATATTCCACCTCATTTGTTATGTAGTCGCCCACCCCTCTGGCTTATTGAAGTCTTCCTGTAAGGTTGCCATATCATGTTGTGAAGTTATTGCTCTACTAAGATTTGTATCATCAGCAATAACTGAGACTGAACTATTCATTCTAATCTCTATATCCTTTATGTACAAGTTAATCAGAATTGGACTCAGGGCAGAGCCTTATGGTACACCACTTACAACTCCAGTCTGGTCCGAAGATATGTCAGTTATCAAATATTCTCCAAAGCAAATCTTCACAAAACTTTTTTGGGACTTCATATCTTAAACCCACAGGATTCATTATGATAGCAGCATACTCAAACCTCACCCTTTTTCAAGAGAAACAAAGGGCCAGATTCACGTACATTGGCGCATATATTGACCAGCATAGCGCACCTCCTTTATGTTAGACCGGCGCAATGTAGAGGCGCAAGTACCGTATCTTAGTAGTATTTGCGCAGAAATTTGCGCCGGTGTAACGCAATTTCCGAGGTGTAAGGCGGTGTAATTCAAATTGGGAAGGACGTGGGCGTGTTCCATTGAAATGAGCCGTGACCCCATGCAAATGAAGGGCCGCCGGATTGCGCATGCGCGCATGAAGCAGACTATGGGCAGCACCTCTCTGCGCATGCTCAGAATTCGGCACGGTGCAATCAGTGAGATTGGAACTAGGCCCAGCCAACTTAGTGAGCTACGCACAGTGCTTAAATAGACAGAGAGAAACGCCCTTCCTTTGCAAAATTACATCCAATTGTTCCCCTTCCTACAGCAAGGTGCTTTTGTTCTGTTGTTTGTTCGCGTTAGTTGGTTTGGTGGAGATATTTGGTGACTGTTTTGTATAGTGTTTTGGATAGTGTTTTTCAGAGTGTTTTTTGGTGACTGTTTTTTAGACTGTTTTGTTGAGCGATTTTTGTTGACTGTTTTTGAGACTTTTTTGGTGAGTGATTTTTGGTAAGGGTTTTTGGTGATTGTTTTGGAGAGAGTTTGTGAGAACATGACTGAGAGGAAGCAAAAATAAAAAATGTCATTGCGGGAGAAGGCAATTCTTGCCAGGGACATTACCCAATATGGGCGATTCCTGCACGGCCCGGAGAGTGCCAACACCACCCCGGCCAGGAAGGTTCAGATATTGCAGAACATCGCCGACGAGGTAAACTCGTTGGGGGGGAGACCCGGACACGCCAGGGGATCCAAAAGAAGATTAATGATCTCCGGCGTGTGGTTCGTGGGAAGCTGGGCAAGATTGCAGCACATGCCAGGGGCACTGGAGGGGGCCCACCATGCCCTGTTAGGCTGACTGAGGAGGAGCGTGCGGTGGCCCAGACCTTCAACAGGCAGCAAGTGGAGGGGCTGCCTGGCTTTGACTCCGATGAGGAGGCCGTCAGGACAGGTACGTTTTTTTTTCTTTCTATCTGGTGTGTAGCATGTGTGTGGGGGGGGGGGGAATATGTGGCAAGTGTGTGGATCCTCCAACCTGTGAATGTTTTGTGTCATCCACAGATGTGCTGGAGGGTCCTGGGCCATCTGGCCTGTCCGCACCATCCCCGGGACAACAGTCGGAGGAAGACCCCCAGACAAGGCCGGAGTCCTCTGAGGAGGTTGAGGAGGAGGAGTTTGAGTTGGAGGAGGAGGTCATGTCAGGGAATGACTTGTTCATTTTGGAGGAGTCTTCCCCTATGGCTGGCAGCAGCCAGGCCTCCATCAGGGGTAGCCCCTCCCACTCCTCCCCCAACAGGGCTCCCCTCCCAAGGGGCTCCCCTTCTCCCCAGCAACAAGCCTCATCTGGAGGCAGGAAGGCAACCCACAAGACTAGGGGGGTGGCCGAGGTTCTGCCTGCCAACCTGAGAAGGGACCAGGCCCTTCAGACCCACCATCTGGGACAGGTCAGCCAGACTTTGGGGCGGATGGAGGAGAGCCTGTCCTCCATAAAGGATACAGTTGTGGACATGGCCTGCAACTCCCTGGCTCAGATCAATTGCCAAAATGAAATGCAGGCTACCACCGCAGGCATTGGTCAGGATGTGCGGGCCCTCGGTCAGGATGTGCGGGCCCTCACCCAGGCTATAAATAGTAAAAGAAAAAATATTGCGCTTATTAAATACACAGAAAAGAAGCAGCGATCAAAAAAGTGTTATACCACACCAAACAGTTTGCAAAAGAAAATGAGATTGCGCTAAAAATTAAATCAATAAAAAAGTTAATAAAAAAGTTAAGTGGAGTGTGTGACACAATAATATTCAGATGAATGTTAGTCTTGGATAAACAGTCCACCAAAGGCAAGTTCATGAATAATCTCCACCATGTGCAAGACGATTTCACACTAGAACAGTGCCGGAAAGATAAGAACCTCCACCACAATAATATATATTCTCTTACCAGATGAAAATGATCCCTGGTTAAAGGAGATCACAAAGAGCATGGTAAGAGACTGGGATCGATGGTAGCCAAAGGTAGTCATTATCCTGGGTATATGTGAGTCACTCCCAATAGTGATCCGAGGGTATGCAAGAAATAAAGGGCTCACATAGTGTAAAATCCTTTTTTAACCACTTTAGCCCCGGACCATATTGCTGTCCAAAGACCAGAGCACTTTTTGTGATTCGGCACTGCGTCTCTTTAACTGACAATTGCGCGGTCGTGCGACGTGGCTCCCAAACAAAACTATTTTGAAAAAAATGCAATATTTTTTAAATGTTGCTATAATAAAAATCCCAAAAAAGATATAAAAAAAACATTTTTTTTCCTCAGTTTAGGCCGATTCTTCTACATATTTTTCGTTAAAAAAAAAAATCACAATTACCGTTTATTAATTGGTTTGCGCAAAATTTATAGCGTTTACAAAAAAGGGGGTCGTTTTATGGCATTTTTATTATTATTATTTTTTACTAGTAATGGCGGCAATCAGCGTTTTTTTTTTCGGTACTGCGATATTATGGCGGCCACATCGGACACTTTTGACACATTTTTGGGACCATTGGCATTTTTATAGCGATCAATGCTATAAAAATGCATTGTATTACTATAAAAATGCCATTGGCAGTGAAGGGGTTAACACTAGGGGGCAGGGAAGGGGTTAAGTGTGGTCCTGGTGTGTTCTAACTGTATGGGGGGGGGGGTGGCCTTACTAGGGGAAGTCACTGATCTTCTGTCCATACATAGTATGGACAGAAGATCAGCATTTCCCCCGCTGACAGGAACGAAAGGTATGTGTTTACACACATACCTCCCGTTCCCCGCTCTGTAACGAACAATCGCGGGTGCCCGGCGGCGATCGTACCCGCCGGGCACGCGCGCGCCCTATTAGCTGCTACAGGGAGGACGTAGAGCTACGTGCTCCCGCGTAGCAGTGCCACCGCCCCGCAGTAATATGACGGCGGGCGGTCGGCGATTAGTTAACCACTTGCCTACTGTGCACCTACACCCCCTTCCTGCCCAGACAAAATGTTAGCTTCCGGCACTGCGTCGCTTTAACTGACAATTGCGCGGTCGTGCGACGTAGCTCCCAAACAAAATTGCTGTCCTTTTTTCCCCACAAATAGAGCTTTCTTTTGGTGGTATTTAATCGCCCGTGCGGTTTTTATTTTTTGCGCTATAAACAAAAAAAAATGCGACAATTTTGAAAAAAGACACAATATTTTTTGCTTTTTGCTATAATAAATATCCCATTTAAAAAAAAAAAAAACATTTTTTATCTCAGTTTAGGCCGATACGTATTCTTCTACATATTTTTGGTAAAAAAATGTAAAAAATAAAATCGCAATAACCGTATAGTGACTGGTTTGCGCAAAAGTTATATTGCCTACAAAATAGGGGACATAATTTATGATTTTTTTTTTTTACTAGGAATGGCGGCGATCTGCGATTTTTTCTCAGGACTGGGACATTATAGAAGACACATCGGACACTTTTGACACATTTTTGGGACCATATACATTTATACAGTGAACAATGCTATAAATATGCATTGATAACTGTATAAATGTAACTGGCAGGGAAGGGGTTAACCACTAGGGGGCGGGGAAGGGGTTAAATGTTTCTCCTAGTTTGTGTTCTAACTGTGGGGGGAGGGGGGGGTGACTGGGGAGGTGACCGATTGTGTCCCTATGTACAAGGGACACAATCGGTCTCCTCTCTCCCTGACAGGGACGTGCAGCTCTGTGTTTACACACAGAGCTCCACGTCCCAGCTCAATTACTGGGCAATCGCGTGTGCCGGCGGCCACGCCGGGCACACGCACGGGGGTCCCAGTGATGCGACGGGGTGTGCGCGCGCCCTAGCAGCTTTCTATGACTGCACGTCATATGACGTGCAGTCAGGACAATGAAGTTATCCGCCCGCCGTCATATGACGGTGGACGGATGACAAGTGGTTAAATTAATAAAAGCAAGTAGAAATGCACTTACAATATCGTAGATATGCAGAGCGTATAAAAAAGCCGCTCGGCTTGGAACACACAGCCCGTATCCGGGTAGAGAAAATGCGCGGTGACATCAGAACGCCGCCTCCCTACGTTTCGTCACGACAGGACTTGGTCACGGGATAACAGGCGGCGTTCTGAATCACCGTATATATACACAAAAACGTCGGATGCGGCCTCGATGTGGTGAAAACATTCGACCCCATTTCTGACATCTTGGTTTCTGGAAAACCCTCATTGGCTATAATAGATGACCTCAGCCAAGTAAGGGAACCGATCAGACCAGATGGACTAACCATCTAAACTAAAAGCAGAAAAATAATGCGCGCGGGACTCGGGGGACGCGTGCGGGCGCGCGCGCCCTATTAGCTGCTACAGGGAGGACGTAGAGCTACGTGCTCCCGCGTAGCAGTGCCACCGCCCCGCCGTAATATGACGGCGGGCGGTCGGCGATTAGTTAACCACTTGCCTACTGTGCACCTACACCCCCTTCCTGCCCAGACAAAATGTTAGCTTCCGGCACTGCGTCGCTTTAACTGACAATTGCGCGGTCGTGCGACGTAGCTCCCAAACAAAATTGCCGTCCTTTTTTCCCCACAAATAGAGCTTTCTTTTGGTGGTATTTAATCGTGCCCGTGCGGTTTTATTTTTTGCGCTATAAACAAAAAAAAATGCGACAATTTTGAAAAAAGACACAATATTTTTTGCTTTTTGCTATAATAAATATCCCATTTAAAAAAAAAAAAAAAACATTTTTTATCTCAGTTTAGGCCGATACGTATTCTTCTACATATTTTTGGTAAAAAAATGTAAAAAATAAAATCGCAATAACCGTATAGTGACTGGTTTGCGCAAAAGTTATATTGCCTACAAAATAGGGGACATAATTTATGATTTTTTTTTTTTTACTAGGAATGGCGGTGATCTGCGATTTTTTCTCGGGACTGGGACATTATAGAAGACACATCGGACACTTTTGACACATTTTTGGGACCATATACATTTATACAGTGAACAATGCTATAAATATGCATTGATAACTGTATAAATGTAACTGGCAGGGAAGGGGTTAACCACTAGGGGGCGGGGAAGGGGTTAAATGTTTCTCCTAGTTTGTGTTCTAACTGTGGGGGGAGGGGGGGTGACTGGGGAGGTGACCGATTGTGTCCCTATGTACAAGGGACACAATTGGTCTCCTCTCTCCCTGACAGGGATGTGCAGCTCTGTGTTTACACACAGAGCTCCACGTCCCAGCTCAATTACTGGGCAATCGCGTGTGCCCGGCGGCCACACCGGGCACACGCACGGGGGTCCCAGTGATGCGACGGGTGCGCGCGCCCCTAGCAGCTTTCTATGACTGCACGTCATATGACGTGCAGTCAGGACAATGAAGTTATCCGCCCGCCGTCATATGACGGTGGACGGATGACAAGTGGTTAAATTAATAAAAGCAAGTAGAAATGCACTTACAATACCGTAGATATGCAGAGCGTATAAAAAAAGCCGCCCGGCTTGGAACACACAGCCCGTATCCGGGTAGAGAAAATGCGCGGTGACGTCAGAACGCCGCCTCCCTACGTTTCGTCACGACAGGACTTGGTCACAGGATAACAGGCGGCGTTCTGAATCACCGTATATATACACAAAAACGTCGGATGCGGCCTCGATGTGGTGAAAACATTCGACCCCATTTCTGACATCTTGGTTTCTGGAAAACCCTCATTGGCTATAATAGATGACCTCAGCCAGGTAAGGGAACCGATCAGACCAGATGGACTAACCATCTAAACTAAAAGCAGAAAAATAATGCGCGCGGGACTCGGGGGACGCGTGCGGGCGCGCGCGCCCTATTAGCTGCTACAGGGAGGACGTAGAGCTACGTGCTCCCACGTAGCAGTGCCACCGCCCCGCAGTAATATGACGGCGGGTGGTCGGCGATTAGTTAACCACTTGCCTACTGTGCACCTACACCCCCTTCATGCCCAGACAAAATGTTAGCTTCCGGCACTGCGTTGCTTTAACTGACAATTGCGCGGTTCGTGTGCGCGACCGTGGCTACCCAAACAAAATTGCCGTCCTTTTTTTCCCCACAAATAGAGCTTTCTTTTGGTGGTATTTAATCGCCCGTGCGGTTTTTATTTTTTGCGCTATAAACAAAAAAAAAAGCGACAATTTTGAAAAAAGACACAATATTTTTTGCTTACTTATCCCCACAGTCAACAAATCACTTCTATTAACCTCATGGACAGCGGCTAAAGTAGTAGCCAAAAACTCATCTGAGTAGCCTTTTTCTAGAAAGCGTTTGGTGAGAACGTCGGCTTGTTCAACAAAAGTGGTGTCCTCAGTGCAGTTGCGCTTCAGCCAAAGATATTGGCTTTTAGGCACCGATCTGAGCCACGATGCATGATGGCAGCTATTCTTTGGGATAAATGCATTCCTGTCAGTGGCCTTGAAAAATGTTGACGTAACGAAAACACTGTTGATGACAGAAATGGTCAGATATAAGAAGTTAATCTTATCCCGGCTTACCTTTTCGACTTAAATGGATACCTCTGTCGTTGACATTCAGAGCATCCAAAAATTGCATCAAGTCATCCTCAGTGCCATCCCATAGGAGGAGGATGTCGTCTATGTATCTGGCCCACAGAATGATCTGGGGCCTAGACTCAACACAGACGACATCCTGCTTCCACTTGGCCATAAAGAGGTTTGCCAGACTGGGGGCATACTTAGCCCCCATGGCAACACCTCTATCCTGCCTGTAGAATTGGCCATTGAATGAATGAATGAATGAAAACTTGTATAGCGCGGCACATGCGAACTGAATCGCCTCTGGGTGCTTGTTGTTCCTGTCTCCTTTGATATCAAAAGAGAAAAGTCTTGACCTTTTTCCTAAATGCTAGGTGGTTCTCCTACAACCGGATGTTGGTTGGTAAAGCGTTCCATAGTCTGGGACCTTGGATCGCGAATCTTCTTTCTCCTTTGGATTTGAAGTTGGCTTTCGGAACCTGGAGCAGGTTCTGATTCGTGGATCGCAAAACGCGATTGGGATTATGCGCTTTTATTATTTCGCATTAAATAAAGGGGCGCATTCCTATGGACACATCTATGCGTAAGACAGAGAGCTTTAAAAGCAATTCTGTCTTTAACTGGCAGCCAATGAAGGGCTCTCAGTGAAGGTGAGATGGATTCCCAGGGTTTTTTCCCAGTCACAAGTCTGGCGGCCGTATTCTGAACGACTTGCAGACGAGCGATTTGGTACTTGGGGAGGCCGAGGTAAAGGGCGTTTGCATAATCCAGCCTGGAGTTTACAATAGCTCCCACCACGACCGCTAAATCTTCTTTGGGGATGAACGGAGTGAGTCTGCGTAGTAGGCGCAGTAGATGGTGAGATCCGCTGACTACTGACCCTATTTGAGCGTCCATTGTCATAAAGGAGTCAAAAATGACCCCTAGGCTTTTGACTTTGGCGCTAGGGGTGATGATTCTGCCCAAAATAGGCGGGGGGGTCCACGCTGTTGAAAGTTGATTCCTGCGCTTGGCGTGAAACAGAAGAAGTTCTGTTTTTGCTCCATTGAGTTTAAGGTAACTCTTTGTCATCCAGTCCTCTATCAAAGAGAGACATGTCTATAGATTGAGGTGGTGATCCTGTCTGTTGCAGATACGGAAATACAGTTGCGTATCATCTGCATATGAGTGGTAGAGCAGTTAAACCAAAAATAATTGTGAAAGGCAGCGTACTCTAACAATTCCATAATAAATAGTGTTGAGCAGAATATGCCATATTCGTATTCGCGATATATCTCGAATATATAGTCGAATATTCGACAGATATTCGCTAAATACGAATATTCGTGATATATTTTCGAAATGAAATTATTGCGAATTTTCGCTATCGCGAATGCGAATTGCGATTGCGAATTGCGAATATTCGAGAAATGCGGAATGGAGCACTTTGATTGGCACAGAATATTCGTGATATATTACAATATAAAATAATTGCGAATATTCGAGAAATGCGGAAGGAGCACTCTGATTGGCTCAGAATATTCGTGATATATTACAATACACAATAATTGCGAATATTCGGCAAATGCGGAAGGAGCACTCTGATTGGCTCAGAATATTCGTGATATATTACAATACACAATAATTGCGAATATTCGGCAAATGCGGAAGGAGCACTCTGATTGGCTCAGAATATTCGTGATATATTACAATACACAATAATTGCGAATATTCGGCAAATGCGGAAGGAGCACTCTGATTGGCTCAGAATATTCGTGATATATTACAATACACAATAATTGCGAATATTCGAGAAATGCGGAATGGAGCACTCTGATTGGCTCAGAATATTCGTGATATATTACAATACAAAATAATTTCGAAATTTCGAGAAATGCGGAATGGAGCACTCTGATTGGCTCAGAATATTTGTGATATATTACAATACAAAATAATTTCGAAATTTCGAGAAATGCGGAATGGAGTACTCTGATTGGCTCAGAATATTCGTGATATATTACAATATAAAATAATCGCGCGATATCGCTATTTGCCGAATAATCGCATTGCGATTTTTCGGCAATATAAAATGAGCGCTGCAGCTACTCGGCCCAAGGTCTCTAATCATACCAGCAATGCTTTTAGACGTCGATGGGGATCTCTAGGATGTGATCTGTTCCAAAAAATGTTTTAAAACATTCGAATATTCGAAATAGCGAATATTCGCCGCGATATTCGCGATATTCGCGAATACTCGAATATGCAATATTCGTAGCGAATATTCGCAATTCGAATATTCGTGAGCAACACTAATAATAAACAAGACCCGTTGATTAGGGAGGTCTGAATCTCTTTTCAAAAAATGTAAAACTGCTTCCAAGCCTAT
Source organism: Rana kukunoris (assembly GCA_029574335.1). NCBI lineage: Eukaryota > Metazoa > Chordata > Amphibia > Anura > Ranidae > Rana > Rana kukunoris. Next base: position 168,887,664 of record CM056052.1, read on the forward strand.
TTGGTGAGGAATCACAGTGTATAATGAGGTAACATCTGCTGTAACCATCAACAATTTGGCAGGAGGTGTAAGGTCCTTCAGTAAATTAATAATATGTCTCGTATCCTTGACGTATGAAGGCATGCTACGCACCAAAGGTTGTAGATAAAAATCAATGTACTTGCCCACCCGGGAGGTAATGGAATCAATTCCACTTACTATGGGCCGTCCCGGGGGGCAAGTAGGGTTCTTATGTACCTTGGGAAGTAATAAATAATTGGAGTCCGGGGAGACTCAGGGATCAAAAAGGCCTTTTCTTTCTTATTAAGAATATTAAGGACGAACCCCTTTGTGACAAGTTTAATCAACCTCTTTTTATATTTGTTACCCGGATCCAGCAGCAAGGGGGTATAGGTGTCCGTATCAGCCAATATACGGTACATCTCTTGCATATAGTCCTCTTTGTTGAGGACCACAATGCCCCCCCCCCCTTTGTCCGCCGGGCGGATGATCAAATTTTTATTAGCACACGATGATTAAATACCTAATTAAATATTCTGTTTATTCCTCACATTTTTAACCTGGATATCCTCCAAATCTTTCAAAGTGAGGTCTCTGAAGACCTTCAATGAAGGTGCAAAATGGCCAGGAGGATTGTAGGTGGAGGCATTAGATAATCCTGAATGGACATAATTCTGTAGAAACGTTTTGGAGGGATTGAAAGGGTTGGAAGCCATATGGCGTTGAACATTAAGCTTCCTAACATGAATGAATGAATGAATGAAAACTTATATAGCGCGGCACATGCAAACTAAATTGCCTCATGTATGTCCATGTATGTGGTGAATTTATTTAAATTCTTAGGAGGAGCATATTTGAGTCCTTTATCTAAGACAGCCAGTTCAGGGCCAGTTAAGGGGTGGGCACTAAGGTTGAAAATGCCCTCACCTACTACATTCTCGCTCTTTTGGGACTGAATACGCCACCCCCCTCTGGTCCCTCTTTTAGTTCTTCCAGCTTTTTTATGCCTTGTCCTACACGGGGAAAACCCCACTGGGGTTGTCCCTGACCTTCCAACTGAATGTCCTCAAAAGGGTAGTGTCCCCCACTAGCACCATTCTCTTCATAAGTTGCCACCGAGGTCTGATAAACACCACCTCCCGAATCTCCACTATTTCCTAAGGGCAAAAAACTGTTGTGGGTTAACACATTGTACCCTACTTCATAATCACCTGTATAGTGGACAACATCATTGTCTCTATAGACTGGCAATGAGTTGTAATTGGTCACTCTAGTTTAAATTGGCCTCAGATGGTCATGGTATTGATTACTTAGTTGGTTGCCAACTGTGTAATTAACAGGTGTTGATTGGCGGAACTGCCCACCTCTACCACACGCCCACCTCGAGGACGAAAACCAGGGGGAGGACAAGGAATCCCTCTCTGACCCCCTCCATTGGTTCCCATGTTATTAGGATGGGTAACAGGTCTACCCTTTTTGGGATGCCTGCCCGGGGTGCCACTAATTGTGGGTCGCCTCTGAGTTCCCCCAACGACAGTGGAATAAACAGGGATACCGGCCATGCCAATAGGGCCCATAGCTGGAGGAATGGTATCCATAGCTGGATTAGACAAACCTTGTTCCTCTGCTAAAAGCTTTTTCTGCCAATCAAAGACCATATGTGAATGATAATCACCAATGTCCATATTATATTTCTTTTTCTTTTTCTTTTTTTGTTCTTTCTCCTCTTTTTCCAACACTTTGAGCAGGTTTTTGGATCTTTCTAGATACTCATCAGATGACATGAAGGGAACAAGTTTCTCTTTAATTAACTTAATTTCATCATCTAGCCTGCTTAGTTTGCTTGTCTTGCGCTCTCCCAAGAACTTGAGAAGGCCCAAGCCAGCATCATTGAAATACTTGTACCAACCCTTAAGATCAGTTTCTCCTTTTTGGGGGGCGATTTCCCATCGGAGACTACGGGGTACCATTTGTTGTTTCAGATATGTATCTAAAAAGACAATATCCCACTGAGTGTTTAATTAAGAAACAGTGAAGTTTTTAAGTCTCATAAAAAGACCCCCTAGGTCACCATCCTCCTCTTTAAAGGTCTCAAACACTCCTTCCGTGTTGACAACACGGTTGGCTCTAAATTCAAATATATCCATCGCTCCAAAGATACAAACAAAAGAGCAAATTACAATTAAGTGATTATAAAAAACAGCAGCAATAATCAGTATATGGACATAAATAGTAAAAGAAAAAAGATTGCGCTTATTAAATACACAGAAAAGAAGCAGCGATCAAAAAAGTGTTATACCACACCAAACAGTTTGCAAAAGAAAATGAGATCGCGCTAAAAATTAAATCAATAAAAAAGTTAAGTGGAGTGCGTGACACAATAATATTCAGATGAATGTTAGGCGCCGTACACACGGCAGAGAACCTCGACGGGCAGAACACATCGTTCCGCCCGTCGAGGTTCTCTCCCGGCCGTCGAATTCGGCGACCCGCCCGTCGGGAATGGCAACCAGCCATTCTTCCAGGCGGGCCGTCGAGGAAATAGAGAGCGTGCTCTCTATTTCGGCTCAACGGGCTTCCCGACGGGAAGCTCGCCGAGACCGTACACACGGCCGAGGTCCTCGCTGGAATGTGCATTCCAGCGAGGTTCTCGCTGGTTTTCAGCGAGAACCTCGGCCGTGTGTACGGCGCCTTAGTCTTGGATAAACAGTCCACCAGAGGCAAGTTCATGAATAATCTCCACCATGTGCAAGACGATTTCACACTAGAACAGTGCCGGAAAGATAAGAACCTCCACCACAATAATATATATTCTCTTACCAGATGAAAATCCCTGGTTAAAGGAGATCACAAAGAGCATGGTAAGAGACTGGGATCGATGGTAGCCAAAGGTAGTCAGTATCCTGGGTATATGTGAGTCACTCCCAATAGCGATCCAAGGGTATGCAAGAAATAAAGGGCTCACATAGTGTAAAATCCTTATTTTAATAAAAGCAAGTAGAAATGCACTTACAATATAGTAGATATGCAGAGCGTATAAAAAAGCCGGCCGGCTTGGAACACACAGCCCGTATCCGGGTAGAGAAAATGCGCGGTGACGTCAGAACGCCGCCTCCCTACGTTTAGTCACGACAGGACTTGGTCACGGGGTCAACTGCTATTGTCAGTAAAACCTTCTTTAAATTTTTTTAGTTTGTTTGTTAAAATGATACATATTTTTTTCCATGATTGAGATTGTGTCATTTTTTGGAGAGATGCGAGCTCGATGTGGTGTCCAGCCAGCATTTTTTTAATCTGATAGATTTTCATGATCTATTTTGATTATTAATTATGGGATGATTTTATTTAATGTATATTTTTAGTTTTTTTGTTTTTCTGATGCCCGAATATTATGGTGCGGTCTTTATGGGTGCACTTAAATGACACCCGTTTTTCGGTCTATCTTCTTGTTTGACTCAGTTGACTATACATAATTGGGCTCATATTAACCTGTTGTGTTACAGTTATTTGTAATGCATTTTATTTTATATTTACAGCCAAGGGACATTCTGTACCGCTGCAGTGCTGTTTGCGTTTTCTGTATTGTTGACAATGCTATTGGTGCCTTGTGTTGTTGATTTAAAAGTCAACACACTTCATATGATGCCAATTTTATTATATAAGAGCATTATTTTTCTGCTTTTAGTTTAGATGGTTAGTCCATCTGGTCTGATCGGTTCCCTTACTTGGCTGAGGTCATCTATTATAGCCAATGGGGGTTTTCCAGAAACCAAGATGTCGGAAATGGGGTCGAATGTTTTCACCACATCGAGGCCGCATCCGACGTTTTTGTGTATATACGCGGTGATTCAGAACGCCGCCTGTTATCCCGTGACCAAGTCCTGTCGTGACGAAACGTAGGGAGGCGGTGTTCTGACGTCACCGCGCATTTTCACCGGCTTTTTTATACGCTCTGCATATCTACGATATTGTAAGTGCATTTCTACTTGCTTTTATTAATTTAAATAAGGATTTTACACTATGTGAGCCCTTTATTTCTTGCATACCCTCGGATCGCTATTGGGACTTACTCACATATACCCAGGATACTGACTACCTTTGGCTACCATCGATCCCAGTCTCTTACCATGCTCTTTGTGATCTCCTTTAACCAGGGATCATTTTCATCTGGTAAGAGAATATATATTATTGTGGTGGAGGTTCTTATCTTTCCGGCACTGTTCTAGTGTGAAATCGTCTTGCACATGGTGGAGATTATTCATGAACGTCCCTGTCATGGACCATGAAATACTGAAATCCTAATTCATGTATTACAGGAGATTTTATTCTGAACCCCAGCCAGGTCAACAGACTCATAAGAGATATTCATTGTCCATTGTGTGATAACCCTATCTAAAGTCTTTTGATTATCAGGTGTGAATGTCTTCTGTCCTGTCTCAATTCTCCAGACTGTTCCATTGTTCTGTGGCTGGCTATTGTGTACATTGATTGCTCCCCTGGGGCTTGTGTCTGAATACACATCAGTCTTTCCATTCAGGCTATTCAAGCTTTGGGACCAATCTCTGCTGAGACATTTTGAAGTCCTAATTTGCATGGGAGAGGACCTGAGTGAAACCACAAATGTACTTTACAATTGACCAATAGAAAAGCAGTTGTTGGGGGCGGAATGTTCCAAATCCTGTATAAAAGTGTGCTGTGTACTTTCAATAAAGTGTGTCCTGTTACATCCAGAATTAAGCCTTGGCTCATGTGTGGATTATTCTGTGATTCCAGGGATATTCCTACTCATGGAATATTGGGTGATTTCTTTTATGGGAGAAGAAGGGAATGGATGACGGAGATATGTTCGCCTACCGTCACAACTGGTTGGCAGCAGCGGGATATTCCCTTCTACTTTCCTTTACACCAGGATTCCAAGCAGACACTGGGAACAGTGAATGGAAGACCGGTACACCCGGCTTAAAAGAAATACACTGAAAGAACTACTGGAAGTTCGTGGAAGGATTGCTAGCAACAAAACCGAGCATGTCATCATAGAGAAGGATGGCGATTGCCTCCGGGGGGGAGGGTCTGCCTACTCCCAACTCCTGCAGTCTAGCTCCTCTCTCTCGACTTCACGCACAAAATACACTTTAAAAAAAAAAAATCATAGCAGAATTAATGGAGCTAGACCAGGAGAACTCGGTTGCAGCAAGGCCAGCAGTACAAGAGATGGAGACACCAGTGATTCAGGAGGAGGGATCACCAGCTGTTACGTACCTGATGGGAGACTGAGATGACAAGGTCGGCCTCTCTTGTATCTCCAGCCCTGGCACTGCCGGAGATGGTACAGAGGACACCAAAGGACTGGAGGAACACAAGTGCCTGTGGGTAAGGACTCCGACAGCCGGGCGCTGAGGATCCAGCGAGATGTAGTCCCAGAGGGTCTAACAGCAGGACGTTTGCAGGAAGTCACAGAAGCCAGAAGCGGGTATTCAGGGTTGCTGGATCGCAGGCACTAGAAGTCAATACGGGTCATACGGATAGCCGGGTCAAGAGGAAGGCGGGCAACGAGGTACCAGGCGGCAGGCAGTAGCGGTGTCAGGTCGGGAGCCGGAGTCAGGAACCAATAGTCTAAGTATAACAGAGTCAAAAGCGGGGTCAGAGCAAGCCGGGTTCATCAACAGGAAGTCATCAGGATAAGAGCAGGATTCAGGTTGCTGGGTACACGCTGAAGATCAGTCAGCAAGGATCTGGGTCAGAGCACTTCCTTAAATAGGCAGCGAGTGCCAATTGACGCTAGGGGCGCGCACAGCGTCCGCCGCGCGCCCGTGCGCGCATTGGTGCGCGTGCGTGCATTGGCGTGCCCGCGTGTGCACGCGCATGCGCATTGGTGCGCCGGGGTATTACAGGGCACCCATGTGCACGCGCATGCGCCGGAGGGCGCCGGGGACAGACGGCCATAGTCCTCTTACACCAGCCAACAAGCTAATAAGATAGAAATTAGCATGGTTCGGTCCGAACCCAACGGCGGATGTGGTGCTGAAAGTGATGACCCTGTTAGCGAGAGCGGCAACATGAGCTGAGAATTGCAGAAATACGACGATCGGTGACAACGCCTAAAGAAGCAGCACCAAATGAAAGACGAGGAGAGGTACAGATACCAGTAACCATGGAAGAGGAATTCAGAAGAAGGTTACAAGAGATGCGGATACAGCACACAGTACCAGAATCAGAGGAGGTCCTGCTGGGATGGGCGGATGTGATTCGGTGCCAACTCTGGAAGGAAGCGCTAGCTCTCGAGCAGCAACACCAAGGAGAGGTCCTGCCCTACATCTATGCAAGGTACTGGCCGCAGTATGACGTACGAATGCCGTTGTTGGGGGAACAACCGAAGCAGGAGTGGATAGTGGAATTAAACAGGCTGATCAGGGCAGAGATGCAGCTGGATGAGAGCTACAGAGCCCTCCGGTGGTATGTAGCCCAAGAGTGCCCGTGGTCAGCGGATGACAGCCCCACAGAAGGCTATGACTATGATGGCCTGGGATTGTTGTATTGGAGGATGTCCAGTGATCCCGACTTTGGGGATGATCGGGAGTGGCGCTTGGAGGACATAATGGAGCACAGAGAGAAAAAATTGAATATCTCGGAAGCGCACTGGCTACAGGAAGATTTGGAATTTCTGGCCGCTCGGGAATGGGACCTGGAGATCGCCTACAAACAGCTGCTAGACTCTGCTCAGCGCCAGGGCCGGGCTCCCTTTGCCTGGGACTATAAGGAAATACCAGTGGACAATGCTGAAATCCTGGCTGAAGAATCGTCTATGTGGCAGGGTAACAGTGTGCTTTTCCAACCCGCCCCTGCAGCTATGGACCAGGAGGTTATATGGCGGATGCAGCAAGTGCCGACTGACCTTGATGATCCCGTTTCTGCATGGGACGATCTTGAATGGAGGAATGTGCCTGTCCAGCAGTATGCCAGTGAATCGGCAGTGGAAAATCTGGAGATTGCCATTCCCAAAACTGAAGTTCTGACCGCAGGGCCGAGCTCTGCTAACCTCTGCTCAGTACCTATAGCATCTTCTGGGTTACATGGACAGGAGATGGTGAACCTCTATCCCCAGACACCAGTTGCAGAGACAGGGGATTTAATAGATTTTTCTGCTGAGGAAAAACAACCTGATGGGTCTCCAGCAGAAGAGCTGGGATCAGGGCCAAACTTCACTGTGCTCTGCCCAGCACCAAGAGCAGTATTTGTGGAGTTACAAAGAACTTCCCCAGCTGAAACGCTGGTCACCGAACAGAGGGTTCAAGACCTCTGCCCCACCCTTGTGGCAGTTTCGGAGGCTCAGGGTGAGAAGATGGCGATCACTCCCCAGCCACAGATTACAGAATGTATGGACTGTTCAGAGGATGTTATGGATTATGCACCCCCAGCAGAAGTGCTGGCAACAGGGCAGAGTGCCAGCCATCTCTGCCCAGCACCGGGACCAACTGTGGAGTTCCAGGGAGCCGGGGCGGTTGGCCCCCCTTCCCAGCAACCAGCTGAGGTGGTAAAGCTCTTACTCCCAGCTGAATCACTGGCAGCAGGACAGGATGCTACTGGCGGCTGCACCCCACTACAGCTTGAGTGGATATCGGTGGATGGGACTGTGGTCTCCACTCACAGCAACCCAGCGGAAGAGCTGGCAACAGAGCAGAGTGCCCCGGGCCTCTGCTTTCACCTAACAGAAGAAGGGGTTCCTGGGGTAGTGGATGGGACTTCAGTCTCCACTGGCACAACCCCAGAAAATGGTACAGGACTGAAACAGGAGGATGTCGGCTTTGCTTTGCAAGCACTGGGGGATTTTCACCTCACACCAGTGGATGGGACTTCAGTCTCCACTGGTATACCCCATAAATGGTGGCCAGTTGGCCCAGATCCCCAACAGCATGATGGACTGAGCCCAGCCACCCTGCCATCTCTCCAGCGGCTGAAAGGACTCCAGGGAGAAGGGCTAGTCCAGGCCTCTCCCCAGCAGCAGACGTGTTCCCTGAGAGAGGCAGAGGATGGCGGGGTGAGTAATGCTCGGTTTGGAGCAAGTGATTTGGGGTACTGTATGGATACCGGCATTGGGGGAATGGAACTACTGACTAAATTCAGAGACAACCCATCTGGTGTCTCCTACTGGGTTAGTCCCCTGCCAAAAGGGGAGATGTGTGACAGGCCTATCCGGGACAGGGGCTTTTGGAGAGGACTGAATGCGAGCCTCTTGCCGTCCGATTATGGGCCAGGGCCTCAAACCAGGAAGGCGGATGGGTTATCCTGGCAGACAGTCCTGAAACCTTAAGACTACTTGCCCAACATCCTCGAATGACCACTGTGGATGTTGAACTATTTGCCAGGGGGAGTAATGTCATGGACCATGAAATACTGAAATCCTAATTCATGTATTACAGGAGATTTTATTCTGAACCCCAGCCAGGTCAACAGACTCATAAGAGATATTCATTGTCCATTGTGTGATAACCCTATCTAAAGTCTTTTGATTATCAGGTGTGAATGTCTTCTGCCCTGTCTCAATTCTCCAGACAGTTCCATTGTTCTGTGGCTGGCTATTGTGTACATTGATTGCCCCCCTGGGGCTTGTGTCTGAATACACATCAGTCTTTCCATTCAGGCTATTCAAGCTTTGGGACCAATCTCTGCTGAGACAATTTGAAGTCCTAATTTGCATGGGAGAGGACCTGAGTGAAACCACAAATGTACTTTACAATTGACCAATAGAAACGCGGTTGTTGGGGGCGGGATGTTCCAAATCCTGTATAAAAGTGTGCTGTGTACTTTCAATAAAGTGTGTCCTGTTACATCCAGCATTAAGCCTTGGCTCATGTGTGGATTATTCGGTGATTCCAGGGATATTCCTACTCATGGAATATTGGGTGATTTCTTTTATGGGAGAAGAAGGGAATGGATGACGGAGATATGTTCAACTACCGTCACAGTCCCTCACCCAGGCTATCCAGGCCAATACGGAAACAATCAATGCTGGCCTGACTAGCATTGCCGTGGCCTTGGAGGGCAGGCCGCCAGGTGGGCAGAGACCAAGGGATGCTCCTCCTTCCCTGGATTACCCCCCCATGAGTCTCCCCTGAGGAGCCGGGGCCGTGGCCGCCCCAGGCGTGGGTCACGCCAGCGGCGGTATTTTTTTTTGTCTTTTCCGATTTTTTTTTTTTTGCTGGGCATTTTTTTTTTTTGGTGCTGGGCAATTTTTTATTTTTTTTGGTTTGTGAATTATTTTTGAATGTGGGGGTGACATTCCTGCCAGAAAAGGGGTGTCACCCTCATTTGTGGTGGAGAAGGGTTCCCCAGGACCAGGAAGAAGTGATCCCCAGGTCCGTGTGAATGGTGTATGAATGTACAGTGACATAATTGGAGCCGTGGCGTGGCGTTGCTGCTCACAAGTCCTGCATGGTGGGCTTGTGCTAATCCAATTTGATGAGGATGTGGTGTGTGTGATCTAGGGACCACAGTGGTGTGCATGCATGCATTCTCATTGTGCCATGATTAATGTGTGTGTTTAACGTGCAAAGATGCCTAATGTGAGCTGTCTCCTGGCTGCTCTTCCCTCAGAAGACGGGGTAGCCTTGGTTAGGGGGGATTGTCTGGTTCGGGGGTCAGGTCATCACGTATGTTAATCTCCAGGCCCTTTCTCACTGCGAAGTTGTGCAGCATGCAACATGCACCGATGATCTGGCATACAAAGTTTGGGCAATACAACAGGGTACCCCCAGACTTATCCAGGCATCGGAAACGTGACTTCAGGAGGCCAAAGGTGCGCTCCACAACTGCACAGGTTTTGGCGTGTGCTTCATTGTATCTTTCCTCTCCTGGGGTTTGGGGGTTCCGGATAGGAGTCATGAGATGGGGTCCCAGTGCATATGCAGAGTCACCTGGAAGGGAAAAGACAGGAGGATGTTAGTCATGCATGTGCCCCTTGTGATGTGTGCATCATGGGGGGGGACAGTCATGCCTGACTTCCATGTCACTCACCAACCAGCCAGCTGTCCCCATACATGCTCTGTTAGAATTCCATTGGGATGGGGCTATGAGTGTATATGTAGCTGTCATGGCTGGATTCGGGGTGTTTGGCACGGACGTGCCATATGAGGCATTTGGCATCGACTATCACCTGTACGTTGATGGAATGCCAATGCTTCCGATTGCGGTATATGTGCTCTGTCTCACGGGGGGGCTGGTGTGCCACATGTGTGCAATCAATGGCCCCCGCGGTGCGTGGGAATCTGGTAATTCTGTAGAAATCTGTCATTGCCTTCAGCCGCAGGTCCTCCTGGGTGGGTTTGATTATTTGGTTGGCCATGCGTCTGAGAATTTCAGGGATAACCTGGTGCACACATCTGCTCATGGAGGATTGTGCCATCCCAGCCACCACTCCACTTGTACGCTGAAAAGAGCCACTGGCAAGGAAATGGAGTGTTGCCAGGACCTTGACCAGTGGCTGCACTGCATGTGAGCGGTGTGTTGGGCTGGTGATGTCCTCCTGCAGGGTTGTGGTTAATTCCATGATGGCATGAGGGGTGAATCTAAAGGTGCGATAGACCTCAGAATCACTCATGCCAAAGATGTCTATGCGTGTGCGGTATATCCTCTCCCGTGCCCTCCTCCGTGCCCTCCTCCTTCTGCGCTCATCTAAAGTCAGTAGTATAGCTATGAGCAAGGATGCCCCTGGCATGTTGGCATACAGATTGTTGTCCTGCAAGTGTGGCTGCTCAGTTCGTCCCTAACCGTGTTGCTTTAGCTGACATGTAGACAGATTGTTCAAATTTAAACCTGCTTTTATAAGACAGGACGTGCAGCTGATGCGCACAGCGCGTAGCCTGCACCGCACAAACTTACTTTTGTGGATTGCCGTATCTCCCTCATTTGCATATTTGCATAGCAAATCAATGGTGTGTCTAGCGCATTTTTGCGTGCACGATGCGCCTGTCTATCGAAATTACGTTGGTCAAAAAATTGTGAATTTCAGGCGTATATCGTTTTGGGAATACGGCGCATAGATACGCAGGTGCATATTTAGACTTACGCCGCGCATCTCGTGAAACGCCGGCTTAAGTGCTTTGTGGATCTGGCCCATAGCTTTCAAGATAGATTTTAGATCATACTTTTTGGACTTATGGCTGTAGATATTAATATATATTTATATGGTTCACAGAAATATGTGAGTTTTGAAGCCTCCATCAATGTTAACCGCTTGCCGACCAGCGCACAACGATATATGTCGGCACAATGGCACGGCTGCGCAAATGGGCATACAGGTACGTCCCTTTGGCTTAGTGGGCGCGCGCGCCCTGCCTGCCCCATACTTCGTGACCATGCCCGCAGGTCCTATGGACTTAATGTCCACCAGTGTCCCTCGATCGTGTCACGGCGCTGTAGAACGGGGAGCTGCCTATGTAAACAAAGAATTTCCTTGTAATGCCTAGCAACATGACAGAGATCTATTGTTCCCTGTCATCAGGAGCAGTGATCTCTGTCATGTTCTAGTGAGACCACCCGCCACAGTTAGAATAACGCCCTAGGACACACTTAACTTCTTGATCGCCCCCTAGTGTTTAAGACCTTCTCTGCCAGTTTAAGTTACACAGTAATCAGTGCATTTTTGTAGCACTGATCGCTGTAAAATTGTCAATGGTCCCAAAAATGTGTTGAAAGTGTCTGATGTGTCCACCATAATGTTGCAGTCAAAAAATGCCATAAATCTATTCCCTATTTTGTAGATGCTATAACTTCTGCGCAAACCAATCAATATACGCTTATTGCAATTTTTTTTTCAAAAATATGTAGAAGAATACATATCAGCCTAAACTGAGGAAAACATTTAAATAAAAATACATTTAATGATGCATTAATGTATGTCTTTAACCACATGCCGACCGACCACCGCAGTTATACGGCAGGACGGTGGCACTGCTGCGCGAGAGCACGTAGCTGTACGTCCTATCCTTAGCGGCAGCTACGGGGCGCGCGCACGCTGCCGGCCGCCCGTGCGCACACCCCAGCTCGTCCCCTGAGTCCCTCGCGCGTTCCCGGCGGGTGCGATCGCCGCCAGGCACACGCGCTCATTCGTTACAGAGCGGGGACTGGGAGCTCTGTGTGTAAATACAAAGCTCTCGGTCCTGTCAGCGGGGGAAACGCTGATCTCCTGTTCATACAATGTATGAACAGAAGATCAGTGATTTCCCCTAGTGAGTCAACCCCCCCATACAGTTAGAACACACCCAGGAACACACTTAACCCCTTCCCTGCCCCCTAGTGTTAACCCCTTCACTGCCAATGGCATTTTTATAGTAATCAATGCATTTTTATAGCATTGATCGCTATAAAAATGCCAATGGTCCCAAAAATTTGTCAAAATTGTCCGATGTGTCCGCCATAATGTCTCGGTGCTGAAAAAAAACGCTGATCGCTGCCATTACTAGTAAAAAAAAATATTAATAAAAATGCCATAAAACTACCCCCTTTTTTGTAAACGCTATAAATGTCGCGCAAACCAATCAATAAACGCTAATTGCGATTTTTTTTTAATGAAAAATATGTTGAAGAATACGTATCGGCCTAAACTGAGGAAAAAAATGTTTTTTTTATATATTTTTTGGGGATATTTATTATAGCAAAATGTAAAAAATATTGATTTTTTTTCAAAATTGTCGCTCTATTTTTGTTCATAGCGCAAAAAATAAAAACCGCAGAGATGATCAAATACCACCAAAAGAAAGCTCTATTTGTGGGAAAAAAAGGACGCCAATTTTGTTTGGGAGCCACATCGCACGACCGCGCAATTGTCAGTTAAAGCGACGCAGTGCCGAATCACAAAAAGTGCTCTGGTCTTTGACCAGCAATATGGTCCGGGGGTTAAGTGGTTAATATCTGCCTGGAAATACATTTTATTTATCATAGTGTAACAGGCGCTCCTCACGCTGTCATAAAGGGTTCCACGCTGGAATGCAAACGGCGACCGCGCTGACGTCATCGCCCGGTGCTGCGAATCACGGCGGTTTCTCGAATCAGTGCTTATGCACTGCACCTGCCTCTACCCTATAAACAGAGAGGTGTGAAGACTGCAGACAGTTCTATTATTGTCGGCCATAGCCGGCCTGGCTGCAAGGAACTACAGGTACCACCTGTCCCAGGCTGGAAACCATCCCATTCCTACATCTGCGATATCAACCTCATTGTTGTTGCTGCGGACACCCTAATGATACCTTCCTTCTTGGATCCCTACACCACGGAATCCCATAGCTGCCGAACTACAAAAAGACTTCCTCTGCAAACGGATAAGTAGCCATTGTTTCACTTGTAGTGCTTCAGAATCATCTGCTACATATATTGCATCTATTCAATTGTTGTAATTAACCCTGGCTTACTAAGTATTACCATACTGCTTGAGATTGTTTTGTGTTTTTGGCTACTTATTGTAGAGTATCTTAAAGGGACATACACTCTCAAATAAGTTGAGCTATATATGTCTCTTGTATGCAAATACTAGTTGCTACCACTATTCTTATTTACTACGTGCTTGACATAAGTTATAACTTGTTTATGGGCCTATTCTCTAAGTTACTGAAGATGTTCGCCCTAACTTTTCTATGCTAAGGGTTGAGTTATTTCATACCGGCTCCTTTAGCGACCTAATGCATTCTTTCCGTTAAAGTGATATGATGTAAAGAACCCCCTAACTCCTGTTCCCTGATTGGAGTGATGCCTGGGGTCCGATACTAATAATCACTTGCATACAGAAGTGCATTTGAATCTTCACGTGCATCATGTTCTTTTAACGCTATGGTTTGGTCGCATGTTGTAACACGTCCTCCCCTAGTAGCTCAACGCCTTCCTTTATGTAAGAGAGAGATGATGTAGAAAATCCCCAAACTCCTGTTTGTGTGGAGTGATGCCTGGGCTCCAATACTGAATTCTCACATAGAGAAGTGCATTGAAATCCTTGCTAACCACAGTTGTGGTTCACTCCCGTTCACCAGGGCTGTTACACATAGATAGCTTGGTGTTAATGCTAAAAAATATTTTTTTGAGGGTCTATTTATAAATGTTTTCACCAGTGACGGCCCATCCATGCATCTGGCGCCCTGCATGTAGATTAGGGGGCCGGATGCATGGATGGGCCGCCACTGATTCAAATTGGAGAGATGGTTTTTTTAAGCATGTGATTAGAGCCAGAGGCTCTAATAGGCTTCAAAATAGGGTGGGCTCATGGCACAGAGCATTTCGACCAAAGCCCACCCAGTTGTGTGACAATAGCAAATTAATATTCTCTATTCTCACATTGATCCTTCTCCCAGCCAATCATGAAGTGGGTCGTGAGACCCATTTCCTGGTTGACTGAAAGGAGAAGTGATTCCACTGGCCGAGGAGGGAGGAGGAGGACAGAGGAGAGCCACAGCCAAGGACCGAGAGACTGACCCATCAGCCGACAAGCCTGATCCTCCTGCCCCTCCATGCAGAGTGCTGTCAGCTCCTCCTGTGGCTACAGAAGAGAGGAACACACACTGATCACCCCTGTGACACCGCAGGCACTAACTTTGACACCCCTCTGCTGTCAACCTCATCTGGCATCTTTGGGCACAGAGCTTGCACAGAGCTCAATATTATCTCCAAAACAGGGTAAGAGAGCCTGTGACTGAGAGGGGGGGGGGTCAGGTCCATCTTCCAACCCGATCCCCCCCTGATCTATGGAGCACCAACTGCCACTGTTTTTTATACACAATTTACATAACTTCCACCCAGAATTTAAACATTTTCCAAATATAAAAATGTATGAATAGATGAAAGAAGAACGAATCTTGAGTGTAAAAATGTGTAAATAGATCCCTACCTGTCATAAAAATCAAGCATCTGCTTCTGAACTTTTCAGCATTTGAGGTGTTTACTATCAATTTTGCAGACTCGTATTTCTCAAGAAATCATCCTGAGTCACACAGCTATTTTAATTAGCAAAAGCACATGATCATGTGCTACATTGCTAACATATGGTAGCTTTGATGTTTATTCCTTTCTCAAAATCAGGATTTTAGTTTAATTCAAGGACATATTTTTCACTCTCTGCACCGGTGATGCCCACTCACCTCATGCTGCCCTGCAATTTCAGAACTTGGGCTAGGTAAAAATTTACTTTGTTGTTTTTTTTTGCCATCTTTTACCCATAGATTGCTATAAAATGGAGAGTATAATGAAGTTGCAGCCTAAAACAGAAAAATTTACCACACAGAACTGGTTACATGCTTGCTGGGAAAATCTCGAAGCAAAGAGCAGCCCAGGTATAAATCAAGACCAAAACTTGTGGACCACTCAGGATTACTTAATGGTGGCATTGCAAGATGCCATTGTGGTCTTTAAGTGCAAACTTAATATACCCTACATTGAACTTTGCTACAGTATTGTGGTAATATGGATGATAATTTCATAATATGAATGAATGATTCTCAGCAGCCCACAGGAACTTACACCAGTGCTCTTATACAACATATACACACCAAGGAAACCAAAATATTTTGATTAAAGGCAGGCTTTCGACTATTGTGTTAACATGTAACAAAACTCTTGTCGAAAAGAATGTTACCACAACACGTCAACACATGGCTCTATGTGTGCTTCATGTATTTTTAAAGGCACCCTAACTAACTGCAAGGTACATATACATTAATTGGTGCATTGTCAGCCCTGTCATAATAAATAGGCTGCCTTAACAAGCTTTTCCAGATCATTGGTAAAATCAGCAACATATGGCAAAACCTAAATTTTCAACTTCCTGGTTAGTCTTGGAAGCCCTGTTAGACCATTATCCTATTAGTCTCTCCATCTTTATCAGTTACAAACTGATCTGAACTGAAGTTATCTGGAAGGTTAAAAGCTTCTCCCCAATTGGTGGCTCAACGTGATTGGCACTGCGCTGACAAGCCATTCACCTCTGCAGCCAAGGGTTCGGATCTCGGTCTCGGCTACATGTGAATTGAGTTTGGTGGTCTCAGCCCGGCTCCCGGTGGGTGTGCTATGCAAGGTACGCCTGTGCTTAGTACGCCCACCCCCCCCCCCACAAAAACCACCACACTTGCACGCACACGAAATTTGTTTAAAAACACATGCACTTTGGCCATGCGGTCTCTTAAAATAAAGAGAGGCGAAGGACCTACGGGGCTGGCTGGGTGGGCTAGGCCCCCTCACTCCCTCATAGGGGGAGTCCCTCTGCCCCGTTGGGCCCCAGTTGGGCTCCCAAGAGGAGCAGGTAGGGCGGGGTGAGTGGGAGGCCCCCCTTCACACCCGCCATTGCCACCAGGGGCATGGAGAAGGATGGCGATTGCCTCCGGGGGGAGGGTCTGCCTACTCCCAACTCCTGCAGTCCGGCTCCTCTCTCGAGTTCACGCACAAAATACACTTTAAAAAAATAAATAATAAAAAAAAAGCTTCTCACCACCCATCCATCTGTAATGCCGCGTACACACGATCACTTTTTGCGATGAAAAAAAACGACGTTTTTCAAACTTCATTTTCCAAAACGACGTTGCGTACACACCATCGTTTTTTCCCAAAAAGTCTAGCAAAGCGCCGTGACGTCCATCACGTACGACGGAACTATAAAGGGTCATTTCCATGCGGAAGACGGCCTCTTTTGCTGATATCGTGTTGCTGCGTGTTAGTAAAAGTTTGGTGAGAGACGATTCGCGCTTTTCAGTCTTCGTGCTTTAATATCGTTTACTGTCGTACAGTTTGTGCTTTTGGGGTCGTATTTGTGATACTTGTTTTCCGATCGTATCTGTTTTGGCAGTGCATTCTTGTCTACACGTTCCTGTTTTGCAGGTCCGTTCTTCAAAGACCTTTCTGTACTTCAGAGCGGTGTTTTAGTGCGATCTGATTTGACGACCGTTTTCTAGCCATGTTGCGGGTACGTTCTCGTCGCCGAGATCGTGCTGTGCTTCTTGTTAGGATGTGTGCTGCATCCCGGCTCAAGTCCTTGAGGAGGGCGAGGAGGACTTTGTGGGCCAAGAACTGGTTTCTTCGCAGGGACCAGTTCTCTCATATGCCTCTGCTGCGGGAGATCCGAGAAAATAACCCTGATGATTTCAGGAATTTTCTTTGGATGTCTGACCCCGTATTCCAGCAGCTTTTGGCTTCGGTGTCGCCTTATATCACCAGGCAGGACACCGTTATGCGGGAAGCCATCACTGCTGAGCAGCGGCTAGTTGCCACCTTGAGGTACCTGGCAACAGGGAGAAGTCTGCAGGACTTGAAGTTCTCGACGGGCATCTCCCCCCAGGCTCTGGGCCTCATAATTCCCCAGACCTGTTCTGCCATCATTCATGTTCTGCAGGAGGACTATATTAAGGTAAGTGGTGCCCTTTAAATGCACAAACTATGTTTTATTTAGGCTTTTGTATTTGTTTCAATTTGTTTGGTTTTAAACAGTCCCTAATTAACCTGTTTGTGATCTGCTGGGAATGTTCCCTTTCATCTCCATGCATGCTGTATTCATTTTATATTTGCTCCTACATGCATCTTTTGTTTTGCCAACCTGTCCAGCTTTTTTTTTTATTATTTTATTTTTTTGTGTCCCAAACCCACCTAGCCTAGTCCCCTATATTTTGTCCTATATTGTAGTGCTGTGTATAGAAGTCCCTATATCCCCCTATATGTTGTCCTATATTGTAGTGCTGCGTATAGAAGTCCCTATATCCCCCTATATTTTGTCCTATATTGTAGTGCTGTCTATAGAAGTCCCTATATCCCCCTATATTTTGTCCTATATTGTAGTGCACGCACAACCCCCCCCCCTCTTTATTTTGTAATTGTATAAATTAACATTTTTTATTATTTTAATTTTTTTAGAGGTCTCAAACTCATCTTGGGCCTCCACTCCCCTTATTTTTTGTAGGATTGTGACCATCAGAGGGTGTGATTAATCTGCTTTAGTGATCCCTTATTATTTTTCCCATTTTTAACCACTTCCCTACGGCCGTACGACTATATGCGGCCGCAGGGTGGTTCTACATCTCTGGGCTGCCGTGTTTTCACGGCAGCCTCTTTCTGTGTTCCCAGCGTGCGCTCCAGAGCGCGCAGCGGGGAACTTGTGTACTGGCCATGTCCCTTGGACACAGCCAATCACAGATCGCCACGAACGGCCAATCAGAGTGGCCGTTTGCGATGCGATCTGTGCAGCCAATGAGAGATGATCTCATATGTAAACATATGAGATCATTTCTCATTGCCGGCTCTCACAATGACAGCGTCCTGTCACTGGAGAGAGCAGACCGATCTGTGTTCCTTATACATAGGGACACAGATCGGTCACCCCCCCAGTCACCCCCCCTCCCCCCACAGTTAGAACACAATGCAGGATACACATTAACCCCTTCCTCCTAGTGTTAACCCCTTCCCTGCCAGTCACATTTATACAGTAATTAGTGCATATTTATAGCACTGATTGCAGTATAAATGTGAATGGTGCCAAAAATGATGTCGCAGTCGCAATAAAAATCGCAGATCGCCGCCATTACTAGTAAAAAAATAAATAATAAAAAATAATAATTCTGTCCCTTATTTTGTAGGTGCTATAACTTTTGCGCAAACCAGTCGCTTATTGCGTTTTTTTTTTACCAAAAATATGTAGAAGAATACGTATCGCCCTAAACTGAATTTTTTTTTTTAAATTGGGCTATTTTTTTTATAGCAACAAGTAAAAAATATTGTATTTTTTTCAAAATTGTCGTCGTTTTTTGTTTATAGCGCAAAAAATATAAACCGCAGAGGTGACCAAATACCACCAAAAGAAAGCTCTATTTGTGGGGAAAAAAGGACGCCAATTTTGTTTGGGAGCCATATCGCACGACCGCGCAATTGTCAGTTAAAGCAACGCAGTGCCGCAAGCTGAAATTTCACATGGTCAGGAAGGGGGTTTACATGCCCAGTAAGGAAGTGGTTAATAATACTTCAAATTAATGTTTGTTTTTTTGGTATCAAAAAATGTTTTGTGATGTTCTTTTAGGAATGTTTGTTTGATATCTTTTTATTTTTTTGGTATCTACAGTTTCCCACCACGCCACAGGAATGGCAGACTGTGGCAGCGGACTTCTCCCGGCGATGGAATTTTCCAAACTGCGGAGGAGCTATTGACGGCAAGCACGTCCGCATCGTGCCACCACCCCATAGTGGATCCCATTATTATAACTACAAGGGGTTCCACAGTGTTGTTCTGATGGCGGTGGTGTCTGCCAATTACGAGTTCTTGTATCTGGATGTTGGGAAAAATGGGCGGATGTCGGACGGTGGTGTCTTTGCCGAGACGGAGTTCGCCCAACGGCTTCTTTCCGAGGACCTGGGATTGCCGCCTGTGGAGGAGAATGAAGAGGGTCTGCCCTTCGTTTTTGTTGCAGATGAGGCTTTCGCCTTGGGTCCTCACCTCATGAGGCCATTTCCCCAACGCGCCCTCACCCCTGAGAGGAGGGTGTTTAATTACAGGCTGGCCAGAGCCAGACGTGTGGTGGAAAATGCCTTTGGCATCATGGCCAGCCGTTTCCGCCTATTTCTGACTGCCATAAACATGGCCGAATACAAGTTGAATTATATAATTACATGCTGCTGCATTCTACACAACTATTTAAGAAGACATTCTTTTACTTACCTAACCCTTTTGCCTGATGACCCTGTTGAAATTCCAGAGGCGGCTCGTGAGTCTGCCCATCCCCAATTGGCCCCCCGAAACGCACGTGCTGTGCGTCAGGCATATGTGGACTACTTTATGGGTAGGGGGGCCATTCCAATGCCAGATCTTGGCTGAATCATTAAATTTATTTTTTGCCTGAAACAGTCTTTTCTTTGTTCTTTAATTAATTTATAAGGTTTGTGTTTTTATTTTATCTCCTAGGTCAGTGATGGCGACCCTGTCACCCCAGATGTTTTGGAACTACATTTCCCATGATGCTCATGCATTCTGCAGTATAGTGGAGCATCAAGGGAAATGTAGTTTCAAAACATCTGGAGTGCCAAGGTTCGCCATCACTGTCCTAGGTTATCATAGTGCCATGTGTTTGTGATGGACTGAAATAACTATCCCTCATTGTTTAATGTTCTCAGCATACATTTTTTTGAGGTATTTTCTAGGGTTGTCCCGATACCACTTTTTTAGGACCGAGTACAAGTACGGATACTTTTTTTCAAGTAGTCGCCGATACCAAATACCGATACTTTTTTTAAATGTGTCCCCAAATGCAGCCATGTCCCCCACATATGCAGCCATGTATGTCCCCCATATGCAGCCATGTATGCAGCCATGTATGTCCCCCATATTGCAGCGATGCGTCCCTCATACCTTTTAGATATGCTGATGCCGCCTCTGCCGCATACCGCCGTATCCCCCTGCACAATCGCGTAGCGCATTACAAGCTTTCATTCTAAAAACTTGTAAATGGCCGCGCTCCGTGTATTAAAACTCCCCTTCTCCGGATGGAGGGATCCGTCCAATCCCACCAAGGGGGAGTGTCTATATGCGGATTCGTGCATAGACACTCCCCCTTGCTCGGGATTGGAGGGATCCCTCCAATCCGGAGAAGGGGAGTGTCAATACACGGCCATTTACAAGTATTCAGAATGAATGCTTGTAATGTAAGCTATGCGATTGTGCAGGGGGATACGGCGGTATGCGGCGGCGTCAGCATATCTAAAAAGGTATGAGGGACGCATCGCTGCAATATGGGGGGAGAAGTATTCTATTTAGGTATCGGGGGTATTTGCGGGAGTACAAGTACTCCCGCAAATACTCGGCATCGGTCCCGATACCGATACTAGTATCGGTATCGGGACAACCCTAGTATTTTCTATTCATCATTGAGCTTAAATAACAAGACACACATATTTTACTGTCAATATTTTTTTATTTTTTCATCTTGAAAAACATAACTTTTTTAATCAGTTTTTTATAACATTATTCAAAAAATATAATCTGTTTTTTTTTTGTTTTTTTTTAACATTCAAAAAATAAAATCACATTTTTTTTTTACATTATTCAAAATCTAAAATCACTTTTTTTTTTGTTTTTGTTTTTTTTACATTATTCAAAAAATAAAATCACTTTTTTTTTTTACATTATTCAAAAAATAAAATCACTTTTTTTTTTTTTTTTTACATTATTCAAAAAATAAAATCACTTTTTTTTTATTATAAACCAAACCTGTCTAACATTTTTTCTATTACAAAATAAACACTAAATAAATCAAAACCTACCCAAATAATCTATTACATTTTTAATTTGTATCTCCAGCCCTTTTGATTTTTCTATCACTTCTCGTGCAGTGTCCTGGATGTCCTCTAATTGTTCCCTGAAGGACCATATTTCGGACAGCACAAACTTGGCAGTATCCCTATCCATTGTCGCTGCATGACTTGCTCCTAAAATGTGGGAACAAAAAAGGTATTAAAATTCGGAAGACCTACATGTAGATCATGGGTCTTCAAACTACAGCCCTCCAGTTGTTCAGGAACTACAATTCCCATCATGCCTAGTCATGTCTGTGAATGTCAGAGTTTTACAATGCCTCATGGGATGTGTAGTTCCACAACAGCTGGAGGGCCGTAGTTTGAGGATCCCTGATCTAGATTACCTGGGTATGGGTGTTATGTAGAAAATTTACCGGATGTGGTGGCAGCGTCATCATCCCTCGGGGGTGGGGCTTGGGAAGTTGGGAAGTTCCATCCTGCCTTGCTGCTTCACTGCGCCCTACGAGATTGAAGATAGGGAAAAAAGAAAGGTAAACGATTATAAAGAGATATGAGTGAGAACTAAAAATACAAGTACAGAGTATATAAACATGTGCAGAATCCACTGCTGAGCAGACTCTCCTTTTTCTGTTTATTGGTCATATTTACTAAGCTTTTCACATCGACTTTAATTT
Source organism: Rana kukunoris (assembly GCA_029574335.1). Classification (NCBI taxonomy): domain Eukaryota; kingdom Metazoa; phylum Chordata; class Amphibia; order Anura; family Ranidae; genus Rana; species Rana kukunoris. The sequence goes on from CM056052.1 coordinate 168,909,593, forward strand.
AGGTACAAATCCACATTACAAAAGATCACAAGTGAAGTCACATTACACCAAAAATGGCAAGATTCCTGTTTGGGGACACATGAATTGGTCGTAGGAGTCGTCGTCGTTTGTTCAAATAATAACAAATACAAAGACGTTTTTTGGGAATGATATAGTGTTTTATACACTCCTTTTTGTCCATGCGAACTAGGCGCATGATGATATTTAGCACGAAGATTGTCGTTTAGTAGGTCGAAAAACAACGTATATAACGACGACTTCTCCGACCACTTTTTGTGCCCACAAACAGATACAGTACAACCTGAAATTAAAATCACATGGCACAATTAACAAACACCACAAATGTGTCAAAAAATTAAAAAACATACTTTTTGCCCGAATCAGCCTCTTGATATGCTGGAGTTGTTCAGGCTCTCTGTTTTTGAGGTCTGACCACCTCTTTCTTAATTGTTCTCGAGTCCTGCGTTGGCCAAATTTTTCATGCAGCCTCCTGATCACCATCTCCATGATGTCGGCCTTCACCCTGTTTGGATGCAGGTAAGGGCCATGCTTCCCATCATAATCCTCCCTTTGTAAGATGGTGACCATCTCCACCATCTCTTGGAAGGCCATGTTTGAGGCCTTGTACCTCTGCCGGGATCGTCCGGTTGGCTGGGCCTGGCCTGCCTGATGGCTTGAGCTTGCCATATTTCTCTCCATCTTGTTCTTGCCTAAAACACACCCACAAAGAAAGATCGAGAAAGGGGCGTGGAAAAGACGAGACCGAACGTCAGGGGCGGGATCTCGTGCATCGCGTCACACGTTCGCGCCGTTTAAAGGGATCCACGTCATTGCAAGCGCCGTTCACAACCTGCGGAACAAGGCGGAAGAGACGATCGGATCATAAGACGGTATGTATCTGGATTATGGACATTACAAATATTAGGGAACAGTGGATGATTGTGTGGGCTAGAAGATATGGGGGGTTCATTGCAAGCGCCGTTCACAACCTGCGGAACAAGGCGGAAGAGACGATCGGATCATAAGACGGTATGTATCTGGATTATGGACATTACAAATATTAGGGAACAGTGGATTATTGTGTGGGCTAGAAGATATGGGGGGTGATTTACTTAACCACTTGTCATCTGCCCACCGTCAAATGACGGCGGGCAGACGACTCCATTGTTCTGACATCACGTCATATGACGTGATGTCCCTTTAAAGCCGCGGGCAATTGCAATTGCAGTGCAGTGCAGTGCAGTGCAATTGAAGTGCAGAGTGTATTTTCCTTTCATAAATAACCCCCATGGTGTTTAAAAGCTAATTAGTAGTAGTGGCTTGACTGACACTAGGCTTTGTTTTTTGTTTTGTACATGCAGAAATAATGGAGGCCTTTAAGGATCCCGAATTTTTGACCGAATTCATCCAGCGATGGAAGGAACATCCAGTTCTCTGGCAATCCAAAAGCAAAATTAATAAAAACAAAGATGCCCGGAAGAAAGCAAAGGAGGCCCTGCTTGAATATGTAAAAACAAGGGTCCCCAACGCTACATTGGAGACTGTTAAGCTAAAATCAATTTGCTTCGGGGCACCTACAGGACCCAACGGTCACAAGTCCTGGCCTCAATGAGGTCTGGGGCTGCAGCTGACAGCGTCTACAAGCCTAACCTGTGGTATTATGGTCAGCTGCAGTTCCTGGATGATCACATAGAGTCCAGGCTATCCATGTCTACCCTTTCCCCAAGGAGGCAGTCCAGTGTTCCCTGCAGTCAGCCCTCCAGTGTTCCCTGCAGTCAGCCCTCCAGTGTTCCCTGCAGGCAAGAGCAGGCAAGCTCAGAGGAAGAGCCTGAGTTCATGGAGGAGCCAGATTGTGACCCATGGAGCCAGGTATTGCATTTTCAGATTCATTTTTGTAATGCAAAGTATAATAATGATGAGTAATTTATGTTACAAGTGATCGAAATTATATATATGATTTTGTCAAAAAATTTGGAAGATATCACTAAGCAATAGTGGCAAAACAGAATGGGGACAAGATACATAAATGCAGAGGTCATAATGAATGTGTGTCATTTTCTTGTACGCCATTAGGTACACCATACAGTGGCCGCAGATGTTAAACACCCTTTTTGCCCATTAACATTTTGTCCACCCTAAAGTAAAAAAACGGTTGGGTAAAGGCCCCCTACTTTGGAATTTCAGTCAACATCAACCCCGCCCCCAGCTCCAGGAGGCACATATCTAAAGCTGTGTAAGGGGCCACAGAATTAGGGATGGAGGGCCTGTGATAAATATATTTTAGCATTCAATTATGATATGTCATTAAGTTAGAAATGTGTGTGATGAATGAAGCCAAAAATAAAATATGTCCCTTTTTTATTATACACAGGCAGAGCAAAGCCAGGAGGAGGCAGGCCACGCAGTGAGCCAGGAGGAGGCAGGCCACGCAGTGAGCCAGGGGGAGGCAGGCCACGCAGTGAGCCAGGGGGAGGCAGGCCACGCAGTGAACCAGGGGGAGGCAGGCCACGCAGGGAGCCAGGAAGAGGCAGGCCCCACTGGGAGCCAGGAGGAGGCAGGCCCCAGTGGGAGACAGGAGTCACGCCAGCGTGATTGTATCTCCCAAATCCCTCCTATCCGGAACCCAGCAAAAAGGGCCAGAAGGCTCATGCAGATGGAGGAGGAGACCCAGGCCATGCTCCGTGAAGCAACTTTGGCCATCAAAGAGCAGCCCAGTGAGGAAGAGGGATTCGCAGCGCTGATCGCTGCCAAGCTTAAAAATCTAGAGCTGGGCCAGCGTGTGCGCTGCGAATCCCTTATGTTCCAGGTCATGAGTATGGCCACACTGGGACAGCTCAATGACGATATTGGCATTGGGCTGATTCGCACTCCTGTCCTTACTGCGCTTCTTGGTCCTGCTCCATCTCCAGCCCCTGCTCCTGCTCCTTCTCCTGCTCCTCCTCTTCCTGAGCCTGCTCTGGCTCCTGGCACGTCGGCTCCAGGAACACAGCCCCTGAGGACTCGGCCTGCAGGGAAGGCTGCAGGGGAGACTGCAGGAAAGACTGCAGGGAAGACTGCAGGGAAGACTGCAGGGAAGGCTGCAGGGAAGGCTGCAGGGAAGACTGCAGGGAGGAAGAAGTGAGGAGATGGTGCCCCGAAGCGAATTTTTTTTGGCCTTCACAGCCTTCATTGTTTTCTTGGTGGACCCTTGTGTTTACAACTTCAAGCAGGGTCTCCTTTGTTTTTATCCAGGCTTCTTTGTTTTTATTTGGTTTTGCTTTTGGATTGCCAGATGGTTGTACTTTTTATTTATTTACCTTTTCAACCTGAATAAAGGTATATTTTGGTTGGTTTGCAAATTTTGACCATGTGTATTTTTTTACAAACAAATATAGAGATTGTTATAGTGAGTAGGCAGACACATTTTAAAAATTAAAACGACATTAAACAAGGAACAACAACCTCCTTGTGGGTAAATTAAACCACAAAAAATAAGCTGCTGTGGTCACTTCACACCCTCCAAAATCCTTAAAAAAAAATTGTAGTTCAAAACATCTGTTAAAAGATATTACCCCAAAAAAATTACGTGTCCCAAAAACAAAAAATAAATAACAAAAAGGGCCCAAAAAAATAATAAAGTCAAAAGGTGGACAGAAATATGTCAAACAAGATGAGCCACAACAAACTAGGAGTTTAGGGTAGCTTGGAAATGGTTTAAAAAGCATTGTGGCAAATACAGCGCATTGTTTTCTTCATTAGATTTAAAATAACGAATGTGCTTAATCCATTCTAAACAGTAGTTTTACCAGAACGAGCTCTCCCATCTCAGAAATTGCTTCTGAGCACGCGCGGGTTTAAAACGTCATTTTCTATGTCGTTTTGCCCACACACGATCATTTTTTATGACACAAAAAACGACGTTTTGAAAAACGACACAAAAAATTCAAGCATGTTGGAATTTTTTTTTTGTCGTTTTTTTGAAGACAAAAAACGACGTTTTGCCCACACACGATCAATTTAAATGACGTTTTAAAAAACGTCGTTTTTTTTCATCGCAAAAAGTGATCGTGTGTACGCGGCATTAGGGAGAAGAATTGCTAGTATGTGAAAAATTTGTAAGTGATGGCAACCGCTGGCATATCATATACAGGAGACAAGGGATTTGTCTTGGACACACCTATGATTTCATTGGAAGGAGCCAAGGGACTTACAGGTGGAATGTAAGCAGGGAAAGCCGTAGTTTATTCCTGAAGATCTCTGTGAGGAGCAAAGCTCAAAAAAGATGGCCATAAATATTGGGTAACTGGGCAAGACCCTTAGACTATCCCCTCATTCTGACCAGACTTCTATGAATGAACTGTGGGATGTCTCTTCCTCTGAGTTTGGGGTAGAGATGTTCCAAAAGCATCCACTGACTTTGATACGGCTGAAGCATCAAGAGAACTGCAGGTGACTGCCCCTAGTGGAAACAGGAGAACCACAGCAGACGGTGTCGATCATTTGTTTGTTTCCTCAAAGCAATGCAGATCTGCAAAAGCTGCACAGAGCTGTAGGATAGGTATGCTGTGGTACTTGGAAGATGCATCCGTCTGAGAAATGTTTGTAGATTCCAGTTAGATGCATTTGTGCTTCCACTCACCCTCCAACCATGGATATAACTACAGAACATGAAGCTACATTCTCATGGGGCCCCCAATGATCTCTTCCTCTGGCACCTGGCAATGTAAATTTTTGGAATACTGGACCTTAATATACAGTATTTGTAACTCAAAGACAAGTTGCAGTAGAGCTTTCAGTGAATGTATTACAATACAAGGGTCAAGTGCTGTGTTCATACCCCTTGAAATGATCCACATTTTGTCATGTTACAACCAAAAAAACATAAATGTATTTTATTGGGATTTTATGTGATAGACAAAGTCCAGACAAAGTGGAACATAATTGAGAAGTGGAAGGGAAATGATAAATGTTTTTTTACATTTTTGTACAAATAAATATGTGAAAAGTGTTGCGTGCATTTGTATTCAGCCCACCTGAGTCAAAACTTTGTAGAACCAACTTTTACTGCAGTTAATGCTGGTAGTCTTTTTGGGGATGTCTCTACCAGCTTTGCACATCTAGAGAGTGACATTTTTTGTGCATTCTTCTTTGCAAAATAGCTCAAGCTTTGTCAGATTGGATGGAGAGCGACTTTTCAAGTCTTGCCATAGATTCTCAATTGGATTTAGGTCTGAACTCTGACTCTAACAAATGAAAATGCTTCGATCTAAACTATTCCATTGTAGCTCTGGCTGTATGTTTTAGGGTCATTGTCCTGCTGGAAGGTAAACCTCTTCCTCAGTCGCAAGTCTTTTGCAGACTCTAACAGGTTTTCTTCTAAGGTTGCCCTGTCTTTGGCTCCATCCATCTTCCCAAAACTCTAACCAGCTTCCCTGTCCCTGCTGAAGAAAAGCATCCCCAACAACATGATGATGCGCAGTGTTACTTTTCCGCCACACATAGCGTTTGGCTTTTTAGGCCAAAAAGTACAATTTTGGTCTCATCTGACCAGAGCACCTTCTTCCACATGTTTTCTGTGTCCTCCACATGGCTTCTCACAAACTGCAAACCTATGGCTTTCTTTCAACAATGGCTTTCTTCTTACTAGGCATGTGCAAAAGTGAAAAATTTGTTTCGTTTCGTTTCGTTTCAATTCGTCATTTAATAAATTTCGTTAAGTTAGGTTCGTTACATGTGTTGAATTCGTTTTCGGAATTCGTTCGTTTTCGACCGAATTTCGAAAAATCCGGTCGAAATCGAAAATATTTCGACCGGTTTTCGAATTCGTTCGTTTTCGACCGAATTTCGAAAAAAACCGGTCGAAATCGAAAATATTTCAACCAGATTAGAAAACAAATAGTCTCTTTTCGAATAGAATTTTTTTCGAATTAAATCCGAAAATATTTTTTTTTTTTTTTTTCGAATTCCGATCGAATTTAGTCCGCGGGTATTCGATTCGGAATTCGAAAAAAAAAAAAATTTGATTTCGACCATTTTTTTTTTTTTCGAAATTCGGTCGAAAACGAACGAATTCCGAAAACGGTCGAAATTTTTCGCTAATATAGCAATTCGGGAATTCGTATGCATCCGAATGTCCGAATAATGGAAAATTCGTCCGAATTTCGATTCGGAACGAAACGAAATGCACATGCCTACTTCTTACCACTCTTCCATAAATACCAGATTTGTGGAGTGCACGAGTAATAGTTGTCCTGTGGACAGATTCTCCCACCTGAGCTGTGGATCTCTGCAGCTCTTCCAAAGTTACCATGGGCCTCTTGGCTGCTTATCTAATTAATGCTCTCTTTGCCTGGTCTGTCGGTTAAGGTGGATGGCCATGTCTTGGTAGGTTTGCAGTTGTGCCATACTCTTTCCATTTTCAGATGATGGATTAAACAGTGCTCTGCGAATTGTTCAAAGCTTTGGATATTTTTTATAACCTAACCCTGCTTTAACCGTCTCCACAACTTTATCCCTGACCTGTCTGGTGTGTCCTTGGCCTTCATGATGCTTTATGTTCACTAAGGTTCTCTAACAAACCCATGAGGGCTTCATAAAACAGCTGTATTTATCCTGAGATTAAATTACACACAGGTGGACTCTCTTTACTAATTAGGTGACTTTTGAAGGGAATTTATTCTACACGATTTATTTTAGTTAGGGGTGTCAGGGTAAAGGGAGCTGATTACAAATGTATGCCACACTTTTCAGATATATATAACGTGCATTACTATTTGATGGGAGTACTAACCTTAACTATGGCAATTAACTTAAACCGCAGTTAGTCCAGTCCAAATTAAAGTGACATACACTACATTGATAACCATAACATCAACCGTGAAACGCATGAATGAATGAATGAATGAATGAATGAATGAATGAATGGATGAAAACTTATATAGCGCGGGACATGCAAAGTAAATCGCCTCTGGGCACTTGTTGTTCCTGTCTCCTTTGAGATCAAAAGAGATGAGTCTTGATCTTTCTCCCGAAGACTAAGTGGTTCTCCTCCAGCCGAATGCTGGCTGGTAAGGCGTTCCATAGTCTGGGACCTTGGACAGCGAATCTCCTGTCTCCTTTGGACTTGTATCTGGCTTTCGGTATCTGAAGCCGATTTTGATTGGTGGATCGCAGAATACGATTGGGACTGTGAGCTTTTATTTTTTCGCATTGATAATGGGGAGCATTCACATGGATACATCTATGCGTTAGACAGAGTGCTTTAACCACTTAAGACCCGGACCAAAATGCAGGTAAAGGACCTTGCCCCTTTTTGCGATTCGGCACTGCGTCGTTTTAACTGACAATTGCGCGGTCGTGCGACGTGGCTCCCAAACAAAATTGGCGTCCTTTTTTCCCCACAAATAGAGCTTTCTTTTGGTGGTATTTGATTACCTCTGCGGTTTTAATTTTTTGCGCTATAAACAAAAATAGAGCGACAATTAAAAAAAAAATGCAATATTTTTTACTTTTTGCTATAATAAATATCCCCCAAAAATATATAAAAAAACATTTTTTTTCCTCAGTTTAGGCCGATACGTATTCTTCTACGTATTTTTGGTAAAAAAATCGCAATAAGCGTTTATCGGTTGGTTTTCGCAAAATTTATAGCGTTTACAAAATAAGGGATAGTTTTATTGCATTTTTATGATTTTTTTTTTTTTACTACTAATAGCGGCGATCAGCGATTTTTTTCGTGACTGCGACAATATGGCGGACACTTCGGACAATTTTGACACATTTTTGGGACAATTGTCATTTTCACAGCAAAAAATGCATTTAAATTGCATTGTTTACTGTGGAAATGACAGTTGCAGTTTGGGAGTTAACCACAGGTGGCGCTGTAGGGGATGTGTGACCTATGTGTTGTGTTTACAACTGTAGGGGGGTGTGGCTGTAGGTGTGACGTCATCGATCGCGTCCCCCTATTACAGGGATGACGCGATCGATGCTACGGCCACAGAGAAGCACGGGGAAGCCGCGTGTACACACGGCTCTCCCGTTCTTCCACTCCAGGGACGATCGCCACTGCAGCGGCGATCGGGTCCGCAAATTCCGTGGTCCGGCTTGGAGCTTCGGAGGGGTACTAAAATCAAGTATATATACTAGGGCGTGAAATTAATGTTTAATCGATGCATCGCGATTATTCCTCGGCGATTCAGCTCGATGCTGTCCTTTAAATAATCGTGCATCTGATGACGTCATTGCCGCCCTCGCGCAGAGCCGAGTGGAGCCGACTGAGCCGCGCCGAGTGGGCCAAAGTTTTGGCGCCGTTTTTCCGCCTCCCGCCTCCCGCCGACGTCATCCCCCCCCCCCCTGTGTCGCACTCGAGAAGTGAGGAGAGACGGCATCGTTCGTATCGCACGACGTCGTACAGCAGCTGCTGGCGAGCGAGCACAGCGGACCCGGACCCCCTTCCCAGAGCAGCGCGCCGCTCCGTAGCGTTCCTCAGTCATCCTCACCAGGCTGTGTTGTGCAAGGAGGACCCGGTGTCACACAGGGGGAGACAGAGTGGAGAGGAGCTGAGACCCGAGCCTAGGCCGCAGACCGTCCGCCACACACGTGACGCAGCACATAATGTAAGTAAGCTTATTTTAAGTTACCTTACACTACAGTACCCTAACCCTACCAATTTTTCTATTTTTTTACCAACCCTGAACCCAACCCAGAAAGTTATGAAGAAACTGCAGTTTCTTAAAAAAAAGAAAGTACTTTTAAAATCAATCTCAATGTGGTATCTATCTCGCTGGGTTATCAAACACTTTGTGCTCACAGTCCAGTAGTACTTCTGTTTTGAACAATAAATTAGACGTCATCCAATCCAATTTAAAATACTAGTCCAGGTCAGCTTCCAGGAATTTCCATCGTGGCATAATGCAAATCATGGATGTCTAATTTATGTTCTAAAACAGAAGTAGTGTTTGAGAGAGTGAGTGTGAACTTAAAGTTCTTAAATTATTTTTGAAATTTCTGCTTCTTATTATTTTGTGATGATGCTGCAATATTCGCTATCTTTTTTATTTTTATTTTCATTTCCATCAGCTTTCATGTAATGAAAACCTTACACAAAAAAAAAAAACTTGTTGTCAAATCAATGTCACCTGTCCTTTTTTCCTCACTCCTCAGGCTCGTCATCCACCACAGGCAGGAGGAGACCTGCTCCGCAGCCAGTGCACGCGAATCTTTAAAAAAAATACAGTGACTTGATGTGCATCGTCACCATCATAATTAATCAGTGGTAACTGACTAACTGTCGTCACAGTGTCACTGTCAACACAACACATCTCTCTTCACACACACACACCTAGTAGTAAAAGTACACAGTCCGAGACTGTAGTGACTGTACTAATAAACTTGTAATCTGCCTGTCCTCAGTCACATACTCCTGTCACAGCTGTAGGAGAGGAGGAGAACCGCTCCCACCTGCAGCCAGCCAGTACCACCAGCCCAGGTGCTCACCACCACTGCCCGTACCCTCTACCAGTGCCACCCCACCACCTCCACCACCGCCGTCGCATCGCATCATCAACAGGTAGGTGTCAGTGTCCCCCACTCCCCCTGTGTAACGCACTCGAGAAGTGAGGAGAGACGATTAATAATCTGCCTGATCGTTCGTATCTAAAATTATATAATGGTGGTAATTGGCACATTCTGTGATTCGTGCGGTACAGCAGTAATAAATAAATAATTATACTGCCCACAGCAGCATCCTGGCGAGCAAGTGGAGCACAGCGGACCTTGATTGCGGACTAGCAAGCAATAGCAACTGTGTGTGGTGGGGGCGCGGCCCCGGGTAGAATAATCAATGAGGATTTTAACATATCATTACAACATACAACATACTAGAAACTTGTTATGTTTTCTGTTCATCTTGTGGCAGGCTTTAGGCTTAGTCACTCAAATATATATATATTTTTTTCTTAAACTGACAGAGTTTGACAACATCATTCCCTACTCACAAATTCACTATTAGATGCATTGCTAGTAAATAAAAATGGCAGAAGGAGACCAAAAGGAACGAGAGATAAAAAATGCACCTAGCTTTTTAAAAGCAAACATCTGGGAACATTTTGGCTTTTATGAACAAAGTGGGAAGCACGAACTGGACAAGTCATACGCTGTGTGTAAAATCTGTCACACAAAAATTAAATATCTAGGGAATACTACTAATTTGAGAAACCATGCTAGTCGTTTTCACTCAGAAATGCTAAAACCTGCCACCACCACCAAGGAAATGGACCCAGCTCAGCCAAAAATTGATGCAATTTTACAGTCAACTTTGCCGCCCAACTCTGAAAAGGTGAAGAGAATAACAAAAGCTGTGGCAGCTTTCATAGCGAAAGACCTGCGCCCTTATTCTGTTGTGGAAAACACTGGGTTTCGGTATCTTTTGAAGACGATAGAGCCGCGTTACAAGATCCCGTCACAAAGTCACTTTACAGAAAACGTCATACCTGCACTCTACCACGAAACCAAAGCTCAGATAATTGCATCAATGAGCCAAGCTAGTCGAGTCGCAATAACGTGTGATTCCTGGACTTCAGTCACGACAGAGTCTTATGTTACAATAACAGCACATTATGTTAGTAAGGACTGGCAGATTTTGTCGCATGTACTGCAAACGAGAGCCATTTATGAGTCTCACACGGGTGCTCATCTGGCAGAGTTACTGTCTCATGTTGTGGAAGAATGGCAGTTGTCCGATAAATCTGTAGTGCTTGTGACCGACAACGCGTCAAACATGATAGTTGCAGCCTGTCATGGACCATGAAATACTGAAATCCTAATTCATGTATTACAGAAGATTTAATTCTGAACCTCAGCCAGGTCAATAGACTCAGAAGAAATACTCATTGTCCATTGTGTGATAACCCTATCTAAAGCCTTTCTATTATCAGGTGTAAATGACTTCTGCCCTGTCTCAATTCTCCAGACGGCTCCATTGTTCTGTGGCTGGCTATTGTGTACATTGATTGACCCCCTGGGGCTTTTGTCTGAAAACACATCACAGGCCTGGCCACACATATTCAGGCTATTCAAGCATTGGGACCAATCTCTGCGGAGACATTTTCAAGTCCTCATTTACATGGTTTGAGAGGACCAGAGTGAAGACTGCATACTTTACGATGGACCAATGGGAAAGCGGTTGTTGGGGGCGGGATGTTCCAAATCCTGTATAAAGTGTGCTGTGTACTTGGAATAAAGTGTGTCCTGTTACATTCAGCATTGAGCCATGGCTCATGTGTGGATTATTCAGCGATTCCAGGGATATTCCTAGTCGGGGAATATTGGGTGATTTATTTTATGGGAGAAGAAGGGAATGGATGGCGGAGATATGTTCGACGACCGTCACAACTGGTTGGCAGCAGCGGGATTTTCCCTTCTACTTTCCTTTACACCAGGATTCCAAGCAGACACTGGGAACAGTGAATGGAAGATTGGTACACCCGGCTTAAAAGAAATACACTGAAAGAACTACTAGAAGTTCGTGGAAGGATTGCTAGCAACAAAACCGAGCGTGTCATCATAGCAGAATTAATGGAGCTATACCAGGAGAACTCGGTTGCAGCAAGGCCTGCAGTACAAGAGATGGAGACACCAGTGATTCAGGATGAGGAATCACCAGCCAACAAGCTAATAAGAGAAAAATTAGCATGGTTCGGTCCGAACCCAACGGTGGATGTGGTGCTGAAAGTGATGACCCTGTTAGCGGAGGAGGCTAAACAAATAAGAGACGCAGAGCTACAGTTAAAACTGGCAGCAGTCCAACAAGCAGCCGCACATTCTCCAAACAGTGAGTACAGCACAGCAGACACAAGGAAGATTCCGTTTAGCGCTTTTGAAGCTTTTGATGAGAAAGAACGAGAGCGGCAACATGAGCTGAGAATTGCAGAAATACGACGATCGGTGACAACGCCTAAAGAAGCAGCACCAAATGAAAGACGAGGAGAGGTACAGATACCAGTAACCATGGAAGAGGAATTCAGAAGAAGGTTACAAGAGATGCGGATACAGCACACAGGACCAGAATCAGAGGAGGTCCTGCTGGGATGGGCGGATGTGATCCGGTGCCAACTCTGGAAGGAAGCGCTAGCTCTCGAGCAGCAACACCAAGGAGAGGTCCTGCCCTACATCTATGCAAGGTACTGGCCGCAGTATGACGTACGACTGCCGCTGTTGGGGGAACAACCGAAGCAGGAGTGGATAGCGGAATTAAACAGGCTGATCCGGGCAGAGATGCAGCTGGATGAGAGCTACAGAGCCCTCCGGTGGTATGTAGCCCAAGAGTGCCCGTGGTCAGCGGATGACAGCCCCACAGAAGGCTATGACTATGATGGCCTGGGATTGTTGTATTGGAGGATGTCCAGTGATCCCGACTTTGGGGATGATCGGGAGTGGCGCTTGGAGGACATAATGGAGCACAGAGAGAAAAAATTGAATATCTCGGAAGCGCACTGGCTACAGGAAGATTTGGAATTTCTGGCCGCTCGGGAATGGGACCTGGAGATCGCCTACAAACAGCTGCTAGACTCTGCTCAGCGCCAGGGCCGGGCTCCCTTTGCCTGGGACTATCAGAAAATACCAGTGGACAATGCGGAAATCCTGGCTGAAGAATCGTCCATGTCCTCATTTACATGGTTTGAGAGGACCAGAGTGAAGACTGCATACTTTACGATGGACCAATGGGAAAGCGGTTGTTGGGGGCGGGATGTTCCAAATCCTGTATAAAGTGTGCTGTGTACTTGCAATAAAGTGTGTCCTGTTACATTCAGCATTAAGCCATGGCTCATGTGTGGATTATTCAGCGATTCCAGGGATATTCCTAGTCGGGGAATATTGGGTGATTTCTTTTATGGGAGAAGAAGGGAATGGATGGCGGAGATATGTTCGACGACCGTCACACAGCCCAAGTTGGAAAATTCCCCCATGTGAAATGCTTCGCCCATACACTAAATCTTGCATCCCAGCGAGCGTTGAAAGTGGCCACACTCGCTAGGCTTCTTGGCAGAGTGCGACGGATATCCACATTCTTTCACCGCAGCACTAAAGCAAGCCACTGTCTAAAAGAGAAACAGAAATGTCTTGGCCTGAAGAATCATAAGCTGAAAACTGATGTGCCAACAAGATGGAACAGCGCATACGACATGGTCGAGAGGTTCTTGGAACAACAACCTGCAGTCTGTGCCACCTTGCTGTCTCCAGAAGTCAGAAAAGGAGAGTCCGATATCTG